>MU260508.1:22500-150000 GCA_020310875.1 Ceratopteris richardii
TGTCGTAGAGGATGAAACAACGGACTATGGAGCCATACTTTCCTCTTGTGGAGAGACCACAATCATATGAATCAGAGCAAGGCAGTTGTAGGGACAGTTCCTTGTATAAAGGTCCTTGACATCAGGGAAGTGTCGACAAGGAGGTGCTCCCTCAAGTAAAGAGTGCTTACTTTATAAATGCCCATATTCTCTACAATGATAGCACATCAGTGGTCTAGTATACCTTGGTTGGATTGCATAGTTCTCCTCCTTATTGTGTGAATTTGAGCCAAATGTATTACCACTAGAATGTATAAAGATAAGTAACCCATTAGGGCTATAGGAATATATACAAGCCAAGGGAAAAAACCTCCTAAAGAGGAAAAAAGTGGCCCGATGGTCCTATTGTGTTCACACACATCACTACCTAAATATATCAACAAATCCCCCTTGGGAGTGATGCGATGAACAAGGAGTTGGCACTCAAGTATAAGGAAGTGCCTAGCTAGGTGGAATCAATCCAGAAAAGGAAATAAGTCCAAAGCTTTGCAAAAAGCCTTAAACTTCTCCCTAGGCAGAGCCTTTATGAAAAGGTTTGCAATGTTCTCCTGTGTGGGCACATATGCCAAATTGATCTCTCTAGCAAAGAACCTATCCGTGACATAATGATAGTGCATCTCAATGTGCTTAGTGTGAGCATGGAACATAGGGTTCCTCGTGACTGTCAATGCGCTCTGATTTTCAGTGAAGATGGTGGTGGCAGAAAACTGACCAACACCCAAATCAGCCATAAGGCATCTGAGCCACATACACTCAATAGTTGCTCTGAAAGTTGCCCTATACTCAGCCTCACAACTAGAAGTGGCCACAATAGGCTGCTTCTTGCTCAACCAAGATATGCATGAGCTACCAAGCATGAAGCAAAAACCACTGGTGGACACACGAGTGTCATAGCAACCAGCACCATCAAAGTTAGAAAAAGCATGTAAATCTGGCGATAGTGATCCCCCTTGGGATAAAACAATCCAAGTAGCTAGGTACCACTCAAGTAGCGAAAGATGCACTTAACCACTTGCCAATGCTTGACACCTGGTCAATGCACGAACTTTCTCATTTGTGAGACAATGAACTAAATATCTAGTTGAATAATGCATAAGTAAATAAACCATCCAACAACCTACTAATAGAGAACAACATAAGAGCATCTCCAGGATCATGAAGACTCAATCGTAAACTTGTCTCCATAGGGGTGGCAATAGGTTTGCAGTCTTCCAGGCCAAAATGCTGCAATAATGTGTCAAAATATTTTGTTTGAAACAAAGTTATTACATGATCAACTTGCATAAATTAAATGCCCAAATAATGATGCAAATACCCCAAATTTGACATCTCAAATGAGGCATGAAAATCAGCGTTAAAATCAGCAATATGCTTCTCATGAGGACCAGTGAGTAGTGTTTCATCAACATACACAACAACTATCAGAATCACATCATTTTCACACTTAACATATAATGTGCCCTCAGTTGAATTGTTCTCAAAACCATGTGCAATCACGTAGGCATGTATCTTTTCATACCAAGCACATGGTACCTTTTTCAACCTGCACACTTGGTTTTCATGCCCTTTCTACACAAAGCCAGGGGGCTGAAAAATATACACTTCTTCACGCAATTCATCATTCAAAAATGTAATCTTAATGTCCAACTGATGTACATTCCAACCATGATGGGTCGTAAGTGCACAGATGCTATGAATAGTAGTCATTCGGCAAGTAGGAGCAAAGGTTTCATCAAAATCAATGCCTCTTTCTTGAGCATAACCCTTTGCAACAAGCTAGCCTTATCCATGTCAATTGTTCCATTAGCCTTATGCTTCAGCTTGTATACCCACTTAGTGCCAATGTCCTTCTTGCTAGGAGCGTCACATAAAGAAGAGGTACCATTTTTCATGATAGCATCATATTTTGATTGCATAGAAGCCATCCAATTTTTAGAATTTTATGCTTCTTTAAAGAAAATAGGCTCTTTCTCATCACAGAGACTAGAGGTAGCCATAGCATAGAAATTTGATGCAAAAGAAGCACTATGAGAGCCTAAATGAGTATGATATTACAGAGGTGCATCTAATTTGCTATCTTTCAAAGTCTGCACTAGCCATTTAGGCATAGTTTTTGCCTCCTCTATATCAGTTCTCTCATCAACAAGTGCATCATGTAAGTCTGCATCAGAAATGGAATGATCTACATCATTAGATGAAACCTATAAAGGCTAAAAGTTGCCTCATTTGGGCCAGCACTAGACTATCCACCTATAAAAAGAGGCAGCAAGGTGTCATACATGTCTTTGGAGCTAATTGATGTCTCCTTAGTACATGAAAGTAATGGATCAATAGCATCTTCCACAAAAACAACATCATGGCTAACCAAAATGCATTTATTCTGTGGATGATACACATGATAGCCTTTCCTTTTAGAACTATACCCAACAAAAATACATTTCACTGCTTTATCATCCAATTTTTTGCATTGTTTTTCAGGCACTAATGCATATGCCAGACAACCAAAAACATGCAAGTCAGCAACAGATGGCTTGCAACCATGCCAAGCCTCATATGGAGTGATAGACTACAATGCTTTAGTGGGACATGTGTTAAGTACATATGTTTCACACATAACAACCTCAAGCCAAAAACCATGTGGTAAAGCCTGACTCTTGACCATACACCTCACCATCTCCACGAGTGACATTTTCTTCCATTCAACAACTCCATTCTATTGAGGTGTATATGGCATTGTACATTGATGTTTTATCCCACGTTCAGCCATCAATGCATTAGAATCAAAAGACGTATATCCCCCCCTCGATCAGAATGGAGGGTGCCCATTTTACATGCTAATAGATTTTTAGCCAAAACCAAAAATTGTTTGAAGCACATAAACACTTCGGACTTTGCTTTCAATGGATATACCCATGCATGCCTGGAAAAATCATCAATGAAAGTCATGAAGTAAAGATAGTTTCCAAAAATTTTCTGAATAGGACGATAGACATCACTATGAACAAGCTGCAATTTTTTGGTAGCTCGAACTGAACCATCTTTTCGGAATGAGGAACACTGCATTTTGCCCAAAATACATGCTTCGAACACATGTTTACTAGGTGCCTCAAGTTTGGGCATAGAGGACATTATTTCAGATTTCTGCAACCATAGCAAACTAGCAAAATTCAGATGACCAAAGCGTGCATGCCAAAGCTTTGCATCTGACAAAGCCTAAAATCATGCACTGCACATGTTGAATCATTCACAGATTTTTCATAGTCTATGAGCTTATATAGCCCACGACATAAAATGCTAGAAGCAATAATGGCATTGCCATTTGACAAATCATGAATTGTACATTTGTCACCAATAAATTTCACAACCAAGCTGATCTTCACTAATGCTAAAACTCATAATAGATTTTTCTTTATCCCTAGCACAAATAAAGCATCGGACAATGTAAAAGAACTACCATCAGTAGTATTCAAAATTATCTTACCGATTCCTATGATAGGATAAGATGATTTGTTGGCAAATGTGACAGTATTCGTTGTAGGGGTAGGCTTGAGTGAAGTGAAGAAACTGTGTTACAAGGTAATATGTTTGGTTGCCCCACTATTGAAGTACCAAACACCTAAGTCTACTACAGACACATAGTTCATGAGAAGATGGGTCATAACTGCAAATAGTGGTAAATGTCCATTCTTCATTCTGCACAAGATTAGTAGCTCTGTTTTGGTTGTAGAGGCCTCTGCAACAACCATTCCAGCCTCTTTCTTCCTTGCCTTTTTAGTAGCTCAAAACTATTTATGACATGATCATTTCCTTTAAAATATTTGCAAAACAATTTTTGATTTTTTGTTTTCTTCTCATCTCTGTCATCCTTCTTTGATTGTGTCGAATTAGCAGATTTGTACTTGCTTGTAGAAGAGCTCCATTTACCTTCGCCCTTCTGACTAGCCAGGAAAGCTTAATCTCCAACATGCATATTCAAACATGTTCTACCTAGACTAATCTTCTTGTAATAGAACAGAGACTAACTCCTCAAATGTTAAGGCCTTTGCATTCCTTTCATCATCAATCGAAGAGTAGGAGCAAAATTTTGATATGAATCTAAAAGACCATTCAAAACAGTCTGCGCAAGTGAACTGTTAGGCAAGACTTCATCAACAGAAATCAACTGCTCCTTCAAATCTTTGATCTTTGTCAAAAAACTGTCCATGGAATCTCCTTTGTTCATGTGCTCACTTTCCAATTGTTTCTGGATGTAAGCAACACAAGCTTCATTCCTTTCCTAGTATAAAGTGGTCAGTGTATCCCAAGCATCCTTAGTTGTCTTGCAAGAGCGAATGTGAGGAATAATGGCACGTTTGACAGACAAGGCTATCAATGCATGTGCCTAAGCATCTCTGCCATCCCAACAAAGTTGCTCTATAGTAGGTGCAACAAGAACCACAGCATGAATAGGAACTTGAAGAAAATCACCATCTTTGATGCCATCTACATCAACTTCAGTAGTTGTATTTATAGGTGTAATAGGACATTTTTCAATATTGTGCACAATATTCCACAATCCTTTCGTGACCAATACATGATGCATCATATAAGCCCATAATGGGCAATTCATTACGAGGAAGGAGATAAAAAAGAGAGCTCACACACACACACACTCACAATCAAAGAGAAGCACACACTCAAAGTGAGGCAAGGAAGAATGATCTTCTTCTTCTTCTTCTTCTATTACATAAAAAGGAATGTACAAGAATGACCTAAAAACAAGAATACAACAAGTGCAATATATAAAGATCAGTACATAAGAAAAAAAAAACTAATGTCCGCAAATGAGTGAGCTGGCAAGGAACAAATGTGCAATCACTCTCGGTAGATAAATTTAATAAAGCTCAATGAAGTATCCCTGACATATACCGGCATGACCACTATACATGTCAGAGAAATGAAAAACGGATACGCGTCATCCTGGATCATCACATGTTGAGCTTGATATCTCAACGCCCCCCCTCAAGCTCAACATCATGTCCTCTAATCCAACCATCTTCCAAAACTTCTTCATCTTCTCTGCTCCAAGTGCTTTAGTGAAAATATCTGCAACTTGCTCATCTGTTCTCACATAAACAAGATCAATATCACCTGCTTATGCCTTCTCTCTAATGAGTGATAATGTACCTCGATATGCTTTGTTCTAGCATGAAAAACAGGGTTGCGTGCTAACTGTATACTGCTAAGATTATCACAATAGATAGTGATAGGATTTTGCACTTCCACACCTAAATCTACAAGTAGGATCTCCAGCCATGATGCCTCACATGCTACCATTGCAGCACCTCTATACTCAGCCTTTGTACTTGATAGAGCAATAGTGGGTTGCTTCTTGCTACTCCATGTAATAGCTGCACTCCCAAGTGAGAATAGAAAGTCACTAGTAGATCTTCTATCTAGAATGTAACCAGCCCAATCTGCATCCACTACAAGGAATATGGGCGCATATCGACATTAAGGTGACACAATTTCGTCATTATAAAATTGCAAAAAGTGTTGCAAGAAACGTGGAGTGCGGACCGTCGATTAAACGACGAGCTAAACGATGTTTTTTTAGGTGTGGCATGATGAAGTGTGCGACGCTCGCATTGAGCATTGCTAAAGCGACGGTTTAAAAAAGCATCGCATAAGCTATGCTTTTTTGCGTCGTATAAGCGACACTAAAAATGTCGCTTATGCGATGCCAATTCTAGTTCTTTTTACGACGACTTATCATCGCTTACACGACGTTCTGTTGATGAAAAAAATTAAACTGTTGGAGGCTCTTTGATCAGCATGTTCACGCATCTGATCGAAGAGCTCTCCAACGTTTGCAAATGCGCTATGCTTACGAGCTGAAACAAGTATATGCAGAATTGTTGTTTTGCCTAATCTCTATCTTATTATCTCTCTCTATATCTATTTCTCTCTTTCTACCTCTTTCTCTCTTTGAATTCTCTCTCTCTCTCTCTCTCTCTCTCTCTCTCTCTCTCTCTCTCTCTCTCTCTCTCTATTGCAGGTTATTCAAGAAGCTAACCAAGCAAAAAGTATGGCTAACTATTGTACGTACAATTTCCATTCTTTATATATCATTTGAATTGTATTATTTTCATTAGTTAGCATATTCACATTTATTGATATGCACATATACACTTATACATGATGAAGATGCATGTTCACACATATACACATATACACATGCACATACACACACATATATACACACACATACATGTGCACATACACTTACACACACATACACATGCATATGCACAAACATTTCTACAACCACATAAAAACACTTGCATGCATGCATTATTGCATATATATATATATATATTAACATATACTTAAATACATGTATATGCACATCCACATGCATGCACATGCACATGGATGCAAATGGAAATGCATCCACATGCACATACATATACACACAGATACACATGCACATACATATACACACAGATACACATGCACATGCACATACTTATATACACATATACACTTACACATGCACATACATACATATACACACACATACACATGCACATGCACATACACATACATACACATATACACTTACACATGCACATGCACATACATGCATATACACATATACATATGTACATACATTCATATACACACACATATACATGCACATACGTACACACACATATACATGCACATATGTACACACATATGAATGAATTATATAATTAAAGTACTAAAACACATGCTTAATATAAACAACAATAACAATCATCATCATCAACAGCAGCATCATGATCATCCTCATCCTCATCCTCATCATCATGATCATCCGCATGATCTGATGTATTTGTGTGAGCACCCTATGACGATCGAGATCATCCCTCCTGTGTCTATCTTTCCACCTCATCCATATTTGCCTCTCCATAATACTCTTGTATTACATATAACAAACATAAATAAGTAAAACAGTTAAAACATCCATAAAAATAAAATAATTATATAAAATTTAATAATGCTCACAAAGGCATCCGGATGATCTCGCATATACTCGCTCAAATGCCGATATCCAAAATATGTAGCATACTCGATCTCATGGTTCGTAGGATATCGGCCATAATCCTTTCATTGCATTGAAACAAATAAAAAAGATTAGTTTCTTGCATTTTAACTAAAATAAAAAATATACTCACAATAATATATATACTTACAAATGTAGCTACAAAACCATGATGGCCCATTTGGCCTAGGTGCGATGTGTGGCCAGACTCAACTCTCTTCTTTGCAACAGCCTGTTTATTTAAGAAAAAAGAACTACATAAATTAAATGTAAAGAATTACTAAAATATATGAAAATTGTAAATATAATCTATTAATTTGTATACCTTCTGCTAAGGAAATGACCTTCTATTAATTTGTATACCTTCTATTAATTTGTATACCCTCTGATCAATCAGAGGGCACTCCACACCTCCTACCCATGCAACGACTTCACATGTGTCCTCCGATAGGAATTATGATGAATTTTACTATCAAGAGCATATTATATGTTGGTGTAACTCTTGTTATGGCACGTATCAAAGACCACGATTGGAATGTGTTGAACATGAGGCAGAGTATGGTACTTTTGAGCATGCACCATCACCTGGTCAACGTGATAATGCTTGGTTATGTATTTTTTTTATAAATTAATGTCATTATTTTATTTAAAAACCATATACAAAATCAAATATTAATGTCAAGTATTCCTGTTGATATACAAGAATACTTGCTCGATGATGATGACGATGATAATTTTTCTCATAATGTTAATATACCTCGTACATGTCATGGACTTGCTATTCATCAATTACAAGCAGCAGTTTCTAGAAATCCTCTACCTCCTGGTTTAGAGGCTGAAACGGTTGGAGATTATCCATTGCCAGCTCGTGATGTTCTCTAGTACAAACATATGATAGAAAAAGATATGGAGGATGGAATAGAGGACCACTTCCTTTAGATGGAGAGGTTTTCAACTTTTGGGGTAATCGTCATATGATTGCTCCATCCACTATTACTAATGTTGGTCGTGGTCTCTTTATTGTAGAGGATTTATATGTGCCTCCGAACTCTGAAGTCACTCTTATGTCATTTTTTGGTATTATATATGGATGGGGAGATTGGCATCGACTTGCACATTATGTTCAAAGCATGAGTACTTATGAAATATGCTTGAATGCAGCATCCCTTACTAGTAGAAGGATTTCACATGCCGAAAATGAAAGATTATATATTGATGGAAGACCTTATATGCATGGAAATATAGCAGGTTTAATAAATAGTAGTCGAGGGTTACATAATAGTTCAAGGACTAATTGCACATTTGAGGAGCGTGAAAATAGTCATGAATCACCATACATGAGTAGAGATGTATAAAGATACATAGTTGTCAAGGCTATTACTACATTACATTTTGGTGATGAATTATTAGTGAATTATGGATTGCGTAGACCTCCAAGAGCACCTTTTAGCTAGAGAAAGAATGAAAATTTTCTATCCATATTTAATAACTTATATATTTAATTTTATGTTTAAAGTTTACTTTTTATTCATTTATGGAATACTAATGATTTTTATTCATGTATGTAGATTCCAACGTATGATGTTGATGATATTCCTCCACACCATTCACAATTGCCAGTAAGACCTCATTTATCAGAAGCTTCTATGAGGAGGCTACGCAAAAGTGATCCTGTGGAATATGCAAGGCTAAAGATCTATATTCAAAAGAAGATAAAGTACAAGATTTTTGTGACAATGATGAAGATGATGGCATGCAGATTTTATTGAGGAATGGTATCAAAATGACAGTGAGAGCATTGATATTTCTAAAAATGAGAAATATCATCGAGAGGAATGTCTAAAGCATGTATATAAAGGAAGTCATTTGACACCACCAAGTGCGAGCTTACTTATTCTCAATCTTCAAAATCATTTTGGATGGAGTAATGTATCTGTTTCGGCACTATTAAGGTATAATTTTCAATTTTATATATATATATATATATATATATATATATATATATATATATATATATATATATATATATATATATATATATATATATATATATATATATATATATATATATATATGTATATATATATATATATATGCATAAATATATACATATAAATACATGCATATATAAACATACACATAATGTACATGAATGTATACACACATATAAACATACACATACATATGCACACATACATTTGTTATGAGAGTAAGGTCAAATTATACATACATGTATCGAATGAAGATCTTTTGTCCATCTAGCCTTTAGAATTGTCCGCCCAACCTTTAGAATCTTCTTGACACATCTGTTTCTCCTATTCTATTTGACCTAATACCTGTGATGCTAACTCTTTTGCATACAAATATTAAGTATCAGTTAGCTATGAAGGTATTAAGTCGTTAGTAAAATGGGAGGGCCAAATTTATCTTGAAGATTTTGAAGGATGGAAAAATAATTTTAAAGGATGGGCGGAAAAAAAGTGTCCATTCAATGCAGGTTTTTATTCTTACTTTAGCTAAGGTAAGAACAAGAACTTGCATTGAACGTCCACCCATCCTTTAAAACTATTCATGCATCTTTCAAAATCTTCACGATAAATTTGATCCTCCCAATTTACTAACGACTTAATACCTCCATAGCTAACTGATACTTTATGTTTGTAAACAACTTAGCAAGACAGATAATAGATTGACTATAAAATGGGAGACAGCCAGACAATTCAATGGTCTAGATATGAAAATTTACAAACCACAATATACAGAAAAAAAATTAAAAACAAAATCAAATATACATAGCTACACATGCATACATACATATACATACATACATATACATACATACATACACATTCATACATATATACACATACATACACATGTATACACACATACATATACATATATGCATACACATACGCATACGTATATATACATACATATACACCTATAAAACACATTTACATACATACACACATATACACATACACATATGTATACGCATGCACATGCATATACACATCCACATACACACACACATAAGCATACACATATATAAATTTATATGCATATATATATATATATATATATATATATATATATATATATATATATATATATATATATATATATATATATATATATATATTCTATATTTTTTTATATATCTTTTTTTTATGAACTTACAGGTTATTATCTGAAAAGTTTTTACCAAGTCATAATATTCTTCCTACCTCACATGATGAAATGAAGAAGATAATCAACAATCTTGGTATAGATTATCAATGTATACATGCATGTCCCAATGATTGTATTTTATATAGAGGTGAATATGCAGACTCTTTGACATGTCCCAAATGTCAATCTCCTCGATATAAGGACGAAGAAGGTAAAATCCCAAAAAGGGTATTGAGACATTTTCCATTGGCTCCATGGATTAGACATATGTTTCAAAGCCCCAAATTATCAAAGCTTTTGACATGGGGATATGATCATAAAAGTACTAATGGAATAATTAGAATTCCTCATGATAGTTTTGCTTCTCAACATATTGATTCTACATGCCTGAATTTGCACAAAATCCACAGAATCTAAAGTTAGGAGTTGCAGTAGATGGGGTTAATCCATTCTCCATGAAATCCAGTAAATGGTCAACATGGCCAGTGGTAGTCATAAACTACAATCTTCTGCCACATCTTAGCATTAAAAAGGAACATTAATGCTTTCACTTTTCATCTATGAATATATATCTTGCTCCTCTCATTGACTATCTCCAAGAGTTATGGAGAGGTATTAATGTCATTGATGTATCGAAAAGCATCAATGAAAGACATATTACGGTTCGTGGTATTGTGGCTTGGACTATTCCTGATTTTCCAGGATATGGTGTTTGTTCAGGTATTGATGTAATTTTTTTATTCAATATGCATATAAATAAATGTGATTTAATCTAATTATATTTTTATCGTTTTCATGATGCAGGAATATCTACTAAGGGTTATAAAGCTTGTCCATATTGTGGTGATTGGTTGAGATCAATCTATAGTAAGAATCTCAACAAAAATATTTATCTTCAACATCGACGATTCTTGCCTGATGATCATCCATTAAGATCTAAAAGAGAAGTGATACATTTTAATGGAAAGCTTGAAACAAGTCAATGTCGAAAACCTATGACGCCTATGGATTGGTATAAAAAATGGATAGATGGACCTCTGATAGATCCAGAATCAGAAATCTTCAGTGATGATAAAGATAATGAGTATGTGAAGAGAGGTAAAGGAAAATTGGCACTCGCAGAGAAGATATCAATATGGTATTCTTTGGAGTATTGGAAAGAGTTAAAAGTATGTCCTCTTCTTGATCCTATGCATATATGCAAGAATATTGGTTATTCACTATGGCAGCATCTTCTTGGACTAAAAGATACCATGGCATCAAGGAATGATTTGAAAGATCAAAACTCAAAACCAAAGTTATGGCCAGTTTTTTATAGACATCGACAGGAAATGACTTATGCACCTGCTCCTTGGGTACTTACAACAAAAGAGATACAGACTATCAACAATAGGATTCAATTGATTAGGACTCCTACAAGATATGGAGCATCTTTCCAAAACATGTTTACTATGGATGATAAGAGCTTATCTGGGTTAAAGACCCATGATTGGCATAACTTTTTGAAACATATTTTACCTTTGGTTATTGATGGATGTATAGCAAAATGATGCCATTGAAGAGCACCTGATCTTGTCGAGCATTATGAATGGGAAGGTTGAGAGCAACGAAGTAGATGCTTATTTAAGTTGCAGTCTCTCGAGTCTTTCTATCTAGATTATTCTAGCGATGAGATTTAAATCCAATTGTCTTGGAAAATTTTCTTAGAACTTGAAGATTGTCTTAGAACTCTTACTTATATTTGCATACTTTGTATAGGGTTATTTTGTTCTATCAGTTTTCATTTCATCTTAATAATCGTGAATGTTATCACCTCATCTAAAAAGCAAAAAGTTTTGCATGTAATTAAATGATATTTACCATATGCATTCCGTAGCATAGACCACTAAAATATAGATAAACACATCGTACAACATTATTTTCACGTCTTAAGTCCTAAAGCATACTAAAAAAACACCCTGCATGTAGTCACATAGTAAGGCCCGTAGAAAAACCAAAACTGATTCACCGGGTGGTCTTCATTCATGCACCAACAGCGTGAAAATAGTCATGGATCACCACACATGATTAGAGATGTATTTATATGTCAGAATGTGTATCTGTGTATATGTCACCTGTGAATATGTGTGTAAGTGTAAATGTGTATATATGAATATCTATGTATGTAAATAATTAGATTATTTATATCTATTATCTTTTTTTGATACACAATCAGATTCTGATCAATCACAGAGAAATTCACCATTGTCTCCTAACCATGCAAGGACTACTTATTGTAAGTATATCAAACTTTTAATTCTAATATTTGATAGATACATACATGATTGATATATTTTCTTTATTATTATATTATAAACAGATTTTGATCAATCAAAGGGTACTCCACCACCGCTTGATTGTGCAAAGAATTCATCCGATAGGAATTTATGATGATTTTTACTTTCAAGAGCATATTATATGTTGGTGTAATCTTTGCTATGGCACGTATCAAAGGCACGATTGGAATGTATTGAACATGAGGTAGATTATGCTATTTTTGAGTGTGTGCCACCACCTGATCAATGTGATAATGCATGGGTAAGTATTGATTCCTTAACTCCCAATCATTATTCTATTTTAAAATCATATACAAAATAAAATTATACTTAATGTACAAGAATATTTGTTCAATTATGATGATGATGATTCTCCTACTAATAATGCTAATATTCCTCATACACATCATAGACATGCCATTTATCAATTACAAGCCAAGGTTTCTCGAAATCCTCTACCTCGGTTTACAAATTAAAATGGTTGGAGATTATCCATTGCCAACTCGTGATCGTCCTCTGGTACAAACATATGATAGAAGCTTCCTTTAGATGGAAAGGTTTTTAACTTTTGGGGTAATCACTATATGATTGCTCCCTCCATTATCATTGTGTTGGTCGTGATCTCTTTATTGAAGGGGATTTGTATGTGTCTCCAAACTCTAAAGTCACTCTTATGTCATTTTATGGTTCTATATATAGATGCAGGGATTGGCATCGACTTACACATTACGTTCAAAGCATGAGTAATTATGGGATTATGCATGAATGTAGGTTCTCTTGCTAGTAGAGGGATTACACATGCAAAAAATGAAAGATTATATATTGATGGAAGACCTTGCATGCATGGAAATATAGTAGATCTAATAAACATTAGTTGAGGATATAATAGTTCAGTGACTAATTGCACATTTGAAGAGCGTGAAAATAGTCATGAATCATCATAAATGAGTACAAATATAGCAAGATACATAGTTTTCAATGCTATTACTTCATTATGTGCTAATAATGAATTATTAGTGAATTTTGGATGGCATAGACCTCCAAGAGCACCTTTTAGCTAGAGAATGAAAACTTTATGTCCACCTATCCTATGTTGCATTGTAAACTCTAATTTGTTATAGTGGCATTGTTTTAGCTTAAGTAAGGCTCAAATTGAAGGGTCTACAAAGGGTTGCAATGAAAGGGCACAAAGCCCATACGAATGGGTGAGTGTAGTTGTAAAAATATATGACTTTGCTTAATGAAACATATGTGCCTTTTAGAATAGCTCTATCGTGGGATCATGTCGGGTATTCTCTCTCTATCTCATCTTCTTTATATTTTGTGTATAGTCTGTTTGTTTGTAGCTCTCTATCTTCTTCACTTCTCGCATAAGTCTAGAATGTCTGTTATGTACCATTTAATCATCATTTAGAGATGAGCAATCAGTCTTCTATCTGTAACATTGGCACGCCCAAACGTTCACGACCACAGTCCCTTGAATGCACCATGTTGTTGGATTTGGTCCTATGTGATCATCCATTTCGCACCCCTCAGTCTTGAGTTGAGGCCAAATGCCGAGCTGATAATGGCGAGTGGTGCCAGGATTTTGGCACTTATAAGTGGCTCATGATTGCCATGATTTTCATTGTCATCATGCTCATAGCATCACCATTGTCCTACACCCAAGGCACCACTGCTCATCGTAATCCCAAATGTTTTGTGCTCGGAGCGTTTTCACAATTTTTAGAACGCCTGCTTCCCCGATGTTTATCCCCATCCAGCCCCTCTACAACTAGCCCTGCTTCGCTTCTCCTCAGTCTCCTCTTTCTGCACCCAACTCCTGTCGGTAGGCACGCATACTCTCATCATTAGTCCAGACACTCATTCATCGTAGTTATACATGCCTCTCCATGTGAGGGAGAGATTCCAAGCAAGGTGGTGTGGAGGTTCTCATCATACTTACCTTCTTTGCCCATCTGCTCATCTTCTCCACCTGTGTCCAAGCCAAGACCAAGAGCATTCGCTCGGGTTTCAAGTGTTACATCACAATTCTTGGATTGCTAACTCAATCAAAAGACAATGATTGATGTTGATGTGCCCATTTTCTCGCTTGCGATAGTGGGAGCGGATGGCACCTTGTTGGTTTGAGTTCTCTAAGCCTCTGACCATCTCCATATGATTGGTGCCAATTATCGATGCTACTTGTTGGCCTTGTGCTCTGATCTTGCCAGCTCCATTGAGTCTAGTCTGAGTCCGGTGTTGCACCGGTGAAGTCCACCGAGTCCGATCAGATGATGTTGTTGCGATGGTGAGTGTCACCAAGTCCGGTCTAAAGTCCACCAAGTTCAGTGCTTTCTCCTTAGTCCAATGCTGATCCTTGTGCTTCCTCGATCCTTCTCTTGGTGTTTTCTCTGTGATTTGTGTCTTTGGTGATGTCCGATTTCGGTGCTTTTGAATTTTTGATGCGCTCTCGGTGGCTTGACACCTTGCACGGTTGGATTGTGGTGTGCATATACGTGTTGATGATGCCCTCCTATTGCAACGATGGCTACCCAGGGCCTACCACCATCATTTTATCATGCTACTATACTATAATCATCCGCTTACACCCGCCCCTATTTGTCAGCCTACTTCCTTGGACCTGGATGATGAGCGCATGCCACGTGGTAGCAAGAATGCTCACACGCCACCGTAAGATCAATACTAATACTACATAAATAATTAGAGTGAAAGAAAAAGAGAGAGAGAGAGAGAGTGAGAGAGAGGAACAAGAGGCGGAGTGGATCATGAATTTTTGGTAGCATGTAGGAGCAATAGGGAAGAATTTATGCAGATGAGCGTGTGTAAAAGAAAACCTTATAAAACTCATAAAACTCAGAGAACTTGAATTTTAGATGGGAGAATCGTTCCATTGTGATAACAAAAAGCATATGTTATGATTAAATTGCTAGCCTTTGTTGATCATGGGATTATTTCTCTAGCAAAGACCTATAATATACAAGAAGATAAACGTGTGTCATAATAGGAACGATATGCGTTTCCAAGTACCGGTTTTCTATGATTATCTTCATGATTGTCAACAACAATTATGTCTATCTTGCATATCAGATCAGATCTCTGTAATAAAACAAATCACATTAGTGCCCATAACTTCATATCAAATAGAGATAATATACTTGCAAATTTAACAAAAGAAAAAGAGAGATAGAGAGAGAGAAAGAGAGAAAAAAAGAGAGAGAGAGAGAGAGCAAGCGAAATGAAGTTTCTTTTCTAGTTTTAGTGCTTTATTTTAAATTATTAATCCCCACGTCATATTGGCATGCCCTATGGTCATGTTTAGGATAAATTATCTTCCCCTTTACTTGATGTTTATGGTGATATAGACGATGATCTATGTTATGTGTTTGCTTCATTGGATATGTTGGCTTTGGTAGTATGTTGTGAGTTTTTTACATGTTGCATATCATGATTTGTGGATGGTTGTTCCTTTTGGGGGTATGCTTGAGTCATGAAAACCCTATCACATGAAGGTTTGTATCCTATGGGTTGGCATGTTGCATGATTGGTTGGGTCTCACACAGCTCCCAACTCTTATTGTTTAAGTTGTGCAACAAAATAATGATAACAATAAAATGTCATAAGAAGCATAATTTTGAGAGAGGATGGTAGTTTGTTCCTTAGGGAGATGTGTTAGCATATAGGAGATCAAGATCGCATGGAGTTTTGTGTCCTTCGTCCCATATTGGTGTCATGATGAGTGGTGATGAGCATTTGCATGCTATGGTGTGTTGTGTGGTGCAAGGTAGAGTTAACTCGATAGAAGCACTCAATTGTTTAGTTTTCGGTAATGATAGAGTGTGAGGTAGCATTAAGTCGATAGAAACACTCCATGTGGATTGTGAATGTGAGGTAGCGTTGATATGACAGAAGCATTCACTGATTTTCTTTTTCTTTTGTTTCTTTTTTTTGCATGCATGTTTTGCGTGGTGGTTGATGTGGGACTATGGGATACATGCCTTCATGGTGGTTTGAGTCTTCATTGTTCTTTGATACTAATCGTCTCTCTGTAACAAATTAATTGAAACTCTTTTCAAATGAACTTACATGTTTGAATTTATGTTTAAAGTTTGTTTTTCATTCATGTATGGAATACTAATTACTTTTATTCATGTATGTAGATTCCAATGTATGATATTGATGATCTTCCACCACACCATTTAGATTTTTCAATAAGACATCACTTATCTAAAGCATCCGTGAGGAGGCTATGCAAAATTGATCCTATAGAATATGCAAGATTGAAAAAACTATATTCAAAAGAAGATAAACCACAAGATTTTTGTGATGACCATGATGGCATGGTAGATTTTATTCAGGATTGGTATCAAAATGACAACGAAAGCATTGATATCTCTAAAAATGAGAAATATCTTCAAGAAGAATGTCTAAAGAAATACATGAAGGAATTCAGCTACGTAGGAACCATCGTTGGCATCTATGAAATATCATTTTCTATCTTCAAATAGGTAAAACATAAATATTCTTTTAATGATATGGTTTATTATTTTTTTAAGCACATAATAATGAAGTTTTGTTTTTTTTAATATTTTGATAGGTTATTTTGAAGCTTGATTGGTTTCAAGCCAAGTATAAAGGTAATAATTCCATGTTACTGTAAGTGTCCATGTGAAAGGCCAAATGGCCGTCGAACACTTTTGTATATGTTCTTTAATAAAACATATAGTGGTCTGGTCAACCACAGACTATAAGTTCAGTCGCATTTGTAACACCCAAGAAATTTGTGTTCATGCTCTTTGTGTACTGTGTTGTTTGCATATTTTGCAGGCTTTGTGCAGAGTACTGTGTGTGGCATATGGATCTAGGTTTTCTACATCAAGGGTATCATCCTAGAGCCTCAAGCAAGAGAGTCCATTGAGGTGCATTGCCATAAAAAATACTTCACTGGTATCAGAGCATTTGGACATAGAAGCTTTATTCCTTTTGTGCGAGCAAAGCGAGCAGCCGCCTGCCCACCCAAGGCTTTCTCCAAACTTTACAACTAAGGTGGCAACCAAAGCATAGACCTTGGCATACCTTGTCATCCAAGTCACCGAATTCATCGTTGGCTGCACACGAGGGAGGGCCTCAAAGACCAAAGAAGACAGAGGTTCTCGGTACTTCCCAAGAGGTCACCTATTGGAAACAATGATCAAAATAGGCACAAAACTCCTAAATTTGCCAGCATATGATTTATCTTCTATAGCTCTCTCTTCAAGAAGAAACATGGTGTGCGTTGGTTAAAACATACGCCTCTCTCCAAACCCATCTAGGTTCGATTCCCATGGACGGTGCAGCAAAAGTGTGTTTTGATTTTTTGCAAAATGCCAATTTGGCAACATAGATTTTGGTGGTGATCGCATGGTAGAGAGCTATTTAAGCGCATGCTTTTAGCCAATCTCACTTCTTAATCATCTTCTCAAGTTCAAGCTTCTAGCAAGTCATCAAGTTTTGGAGCAGATCAAGGAGGAGGTGTTCTTACACACTTGGAGGAGGAGTGCTCTACATCTAGAGATACTTCAAGGAGTTCATGTCAGCAACATACTGTGAGTAACAAGTCTACATTTGTCCTCACTTGTTCATTCACTAGTTAGGTTGCATTATTAGTTATTCGACAATTCGTTTATTTGTGAATAATTACAAAATTTTACGTTAAACCCTTATTATTCGACCAAATTGGTTAGATCAGTCAATCAGTGAATTTTGTGAGGCATACTTTTCTAAGTAAAGCCAGTTTTCATAGAGAAGCTGAGTGTTCATATTTTGGTAAAATATTTCAAAATTGGTGAAGTTCTTGAGCTATACTTGAAATAGAGGTGTTCTAAACTCAAGTGTAGCTTGTCTTTTGTAGATTAATCATCTCCATCATGTGTATGTGTATGTACACGTGTACGTGTATGCATATGTGTATGTGTATGTGTATGTGTATGTGTATGTGTATGTGTATGTGTATGTGTATGTGTATGTGTATGTGTATGTGTATGTGTATGTGTATGTGTATGTGTATGTGTATGTGTATGTGTATGTGTATGTGTATGTGTATGTGTATGTGTATGTCTATGTGTATGTGTATGTGTATGTGTATTTGCATGTGTATGTGTATGTGTATTTGTATGTGTATGTGTATATGTATGTGTATGTGTATGTGTAAGTGTACATGTATGTAAATGTGTACATGTACGTGTACGTGTACGTGTACGTGTACGTGTACGTGTACGTGCACGTGTACGTGTACGTGTACGTGCACGTGTACGTGTACGTGTACGTGCACGTGTACGTGTACGTGTACGTGCACGTGTACGTGTACGTGTACGTGCACGTGTACGTGTACGTGTACGTGCACGTGTACGTGTACGTGTACGTGCACGTGTACGTGTACGTGTACGTGCACGTGTACGTGTACGTGTACGTGCACGTGTACGTGTACGTGTACGTGCACGTGTACGTGTACGTGTACGTGCACGTGTACGTGTACGTGTACGTGCACGTGTACGTGTACGTGTACGTGCACGTGTACGTGTACGTGTACGTGCACGTGTACGTGTACGTGTACGTGCACGTGTACGTGTACGTGTACGTGCACGTGTACGTGTACGTGTACGTGCACGTGTACGTGTACGTGTACGTGCACGTGTACGTGTACGTGTACGTGCACGTGTACGTGTACGTGTACGTGCACGTGTACGTGTACGTGTACGTGCACGTGTACGTGTACGTGTACGTGCACGTGTACGTGTACGTGTACGTGCACGTGTACGTGTACGTGTACGTGCACGTGTACGTGTACGTGTACGTGCACGTGTACGTGTACGTGTACGTGCACGTGTACGTGTACGTGTACGTGCACGTGTACGTGTACGTGTACGTGCACGTGTACGTGTACGTGTACGTGCACGTGTACGTGTACGTGTACGTGCACGTGTACGTGTACGTGTACGTGCACGTGTACGTGTACGTGTACGTGCACGTGTACGTGTACGTGTACGTGCACGTGTACGGTGTACGTGTACTGTGCACGTGTACGTGTACGTGTACGTGCACTGTATGTGTACGTGTATGTGTACGTGTACGTGTACTGTGTATGTGCATGTGTACTGTGTATGTGTATGTGTAGTGTATGTGTATGTGTATGTGTATGTGTATGTGTATGTGTATGTGTATGTGTATGTGTATGTGTATGTGTATGTGTAGTATGTGTATGTGTATGTGTATGTGTATGTGTATGTGTATGTGTATGTGTATGTGTATGTGTATGTGTATGTGTATGTGTATGTGTATGTGTATGTGTATGTGTATGTGTATGTGTATGTGTATGTGTATGTGTATGTGTATGTGTATGTGTATGTGTATGTGTATGTGTATGTGTATGTGTATGTGTATGTGTATGTGTATGTGTATGTGTATGTGTATGTGTATGTGTATGTGTATGTGTATGTGTATGTGTATGTGTATGTGTATGTGTATGTGTATGTGTATGTGTATGTGTATGTGTATGTGTATGTGTATGTGTATGTGTATGTGTATGTGTATGTGTATGTGTATGTGTATGTGTATGTGTATGTGTATGTGTATGTGTATGTGTATGTGTATGTGTATGTGTATGTGTATGTGTATGTGTATGTGTATGTGTATGTGTATGTGTATGTGTATGTGTATGTGTATGTGTATGTGTATGTGTATGTGTATGTGTATGTGTATGTGTATGTGTATGTGTATGTGTATGTGTATGTGTATGTGTATGTGTATGTGTATGTGTATGTGTATGTGTATGTGTATGTGTATGTGTATGTGATGTGTATGTGTATGTGTTATGTAGTATGTGTTGTGTATGTGTCTGTGTATGTGTATGTGTATGTTGTATGTGTATGTGTATGTGTATGTGTATGTGTATTGTGTATGTGTATGTGTATGTTCTGTGCGAGTGTATGTGTATGTGCTATGTGTATGTGTATGTGTATGTCGCTATGTGTATGTGTATGTGTATGTGTATGTGTGTGTATGTGTATGTGTATGTGTATGTGTATGTGTATTGTGTATGTGTATGTGTATGATGTATGTGTATGTGTATGTGTTATGTGTATGTGTATGTCGTAGGTGTATGTGTATTGTGTATGTGTATGTGTATGTGTATGTGTATGTGTATGTGTATTGTGTATGTGTATGTGTATGTGTATGTTTATGTGTATGTGTATGTGTATGTGTATGTGTATGTGTATGTGAGTGATGTGTATGTGTATGTGTATGTGTATGTGTATGTGTATGTGTATGTGTATGTGTATGTGTATGTGTATGTGTATGTGTATGTGTATGTGTATGTGTATGTGTATGTGTATGTGTATGTGGTATGTGTATGTGTATGTGTATGTGTATGTGTATGTGTATGTGTATGTGTATGTGTATGTGTATGTGTATGTGTATGTGTATGTGTATGGTATGTGTATGTGTATGTGTATGTGTATGTGTATGTGTATGTGTATGTGTATGTGTATGTGTATGTGTATGTGTATGTGTATGTGTATGTGTATGTGTATGTGTATGTGTATGTGTATGTGTATGTGTATGTGTATGTGTATGTGTATGTGTATGTGTATGGTATGTGTATGTGTATGTGTATGTGTATGTGTATGGTATGGTATGTGTATGTGTATGTGTATGTGTAGTGTGTATGTGTAGTGTATGTGTATGTGTATGTGTATGTGTATGTGTATGTGTATGTGTATGTGTATGTGTATGTGTATGTGTATGTGTATGTGTATGTGTATGTGTATGTGTATGTGTATGTGTATGTGTATGTGTATGTGTATGTGTATGTGTATGTGTATGTGTATGTGTATGTGTATGTGTATGTGTATGTGTATGTGTATGTGTATGTGTATGTGTATGTGTATGTGTATGTGTATGTGTATGTGTATGTGTATGTGTATGTGTATGTGTATGTGTATGTGTATGTGTATGTGTATGTGTATGTGTATGTGTATGTGTATGTGTATGTGTATGTGTATGTGTATGTGTATGTGTATGTGTATGTGTATGTGTATGTGTATGTGTATGTGTATGTGTATGTGTATGTGTATGTGTATGTGTATGTGTATGTGTATGTGTATGTGTATGTGTATGTGTATGTGTATGTGTATGTGTATGTGTATGTGTATGTGTATGTGTATGTGTATGTGTATGTGTATGTGTATGTGTATGTGTATGTGTATGTGTATGTGTATGTGTATGTGTATGTGTATGTGTATGTGTATGTGTATGTGTATGTGTATGTGTATGTGTATGTGTATGTGTATGTGTATGTGTATGTGTATGTGTATGTGTATGTGTATGTGTATGTGTATGTGTATGTGTATGTGTATGTGTATGTGTATGTGTATGTGTATGTGTATGTGTATGTGTATGTGTATGTGTATGTGTATGTGTATGTGTATGTGTATGTGTATGTGTATGTGTATGTGTATGTGTATGTGTATGTGTATGTGTATGTGTATGTGTATGTGTATGTGTATGTGTATGTGTATGTGTATGTGTATGTGTATGTGTATGTGTATGTGTATGTGTATGTGTATGTGTATGTGTATGTGTATGTGTATGTGTATGTGTATGTGTATGTGTATGTGTATGTGTATGTGTATGTGTATGTGTATGTGTATGTGTATGTGTATGTGTATGTGTATGTGTATGTGTATGTGTATGTGTATGTGTATGTGTATGTGTATGTGTATGTGTATGTGTATGTGTATGTGTATGTGTATGTGTATGTGTATGTGTATGTGTATCGTGTGCTTGGGTATGTGTATTTGTATGTGTATGTGATGTGTATGTGTATTGTGTATGTGTATGTGTATGTGTAGTGTATGTGTATGTGTATGTGTATGTGTAGTGTATGTGTAATGTGTAGTGTATGTATGGTATGTGTATGTGTATGTGTATGTGTATGTGTATGTGTATGTGTATGTGTACTGGTATGTGTACGTGTATGGTATGTGTATGTGTACGTTATGTGTATGTGTATGTGTATGTGATGTGTACGTGTATGTGTATGTGTCTGTGTACGTTTACGTGTATGTGTCTGTGTATGTGTACTGTGTATGTGTCTGTGTTATGTGTCTGTGTATGTGTTATGTGTATGTTGTATGTGTATGTGTATGTGTATGTGTATGTGTATGTGTTATGTGTATGTGTATGTGTATGTGTATGTGTATGTGTATGTGTATGTGTATGTGTATGTGTATGTGTATGTGTATGTTATGTGTATGTGTATGTGTATGTGTATGTGTATGTGTATGTGTATGTGTATGTGTATGTGTATGTGTATGTGTATGTGTATGTGTATGTGTATGTGTATGTGTATGTGTATGTGTATGTGTACGTGTATGTGTATGTGTATGTGTATGTGTATGTGTATGTGTATGTGTACGTGTATGTGTATGTGTATGTGTACGTGTATGTGTATGTGTATGTGTACGTGTATGTGTATGTGTATGTGTATGTGTCTGTGTACGTGTATGTGTCTGTGTCTGTGTACGTGTACGTGTATGTGTCTGTGTATGTGTACGTGTACGTGTATGTGTATGTGTATGTGTATGTGTATGTGTATGTGTATGTGTATGTGTATGTGTATGTGTATGTGTATGTGTATGTGTATGTGTATGTGTATGTGTATGTGTATGTGTATGTGTATGTGTATGTGTATGTGTATGTGTATGTGTATGTGTATGTGTATGTGTATGTGTATGTGTATGTGTATGTGTATGTGTTGTTGTACGTGTATGTGTATGTGTATGTGTATGTGTATGTGTATGTGTATGTGTACGTGTATGTGTATGTGTATGTGTACGTGTATGTGTATGTGTATGTGTACGTGTATGTGTATGTGTATGTGTATGTGTCTGTGTACGTGTACGTGTATGTGTCTGTGTGCGTGTACGTGTATGTGTCTGTGTATGTGTACGTGTACGTGTATGTGTATGTGTATGTGTATGTGTATGTGTATGTGTATGTGTATGTGTATGTGTATGTGTATGTGTACGTGTATGTGTACGTGTATGTGTATGTGTACGTGTATGTGTATGTGTATGTGTATGTGTATGGGTATGTGTATGTGTATGTGTATGTGTATGTGTATGTGTATGTGTATGTGTATGTGTATGTGTATGTGTATCTTTATCTGTATGTGTATGTGTATCTTTATCTGTATGTGTATGTGTATGTGTATGTGTATGTGTACGTGTACGTGTACGTGTACGTGTACGTGTACGTGTACGTGTACGTGTACGTGTACGTGTACGTGTACGTGTACGTGTACGTGTACGTGTACGTGTACGTGTACGTGTACGTGTACGTGTACGTGTACGTGTACGTGTACGTGTACGTGTACGTGTACGTGTACGTGTACGTGTAGGTGTAGGTGTACGTGTACGTGTAGGTGTAGGTGTACGTGTAGGTGTAGGTGTACGTGTACGTGTACGTGTAGGTGTACGTGTACGTGTACGTGTACGTGTACGTGTACGTGTACGTGTACGTGTACGTGTACGTGTACGTGTAGGTGTACGTGTACGTGTACGTGTAGGTGTACGTGTACGTGTACGTGTAGGTGTACGTGTACGTGTACGTGTAGGTGTACGTGTACGTGTACGTGTAGGTGTACGTGTACGTGTACGTGTAGGTGTACGTGTACGTGTACGTGTAGGTGTACGTGTACGTGTACGTGTACGTGTACGTGTACGTGTACGTGTACGTGTACGTGTAGGTGTACGTGTACGTGTACGTGTAGGTGTACGTGTACGTGTACGTGTAGGTGTACGTGTACGTGTACGTGTACGTGTACGTGTACGTGTAGTGTACGTGTACGTGTACGTGTACGTGTAGGTAGGTGTACGTGTACGTGTACGTGTAGGTGTACGTGTACGTGTACGTGTAGGTGTACGTGTACGTGTACGTGTAGGTGTACGTGTACGTGTACGTGTAGGTACGTGTACGTGTACGGTAGTACGTGTACGTGTACGTGTACGTGTAAGTGTACGTGTACGTTGTACGTGTACGTGTACGTGTACGTGTACGTGTACGATGTACGTGTACGTGTACGTGTACGTGTACGTGTACGTGTAGTCGTGTACGTGTACGTGTACGTGTACGTGTACGTGTACGTGTACGTGTAGTGTACGGTACGTGTAGTGTACGTGTACGTGTACGTGTACGTGTACGTGTACGTGTCGTGTACGTGTACGTGTACGTGTACGGTACGTGTACGTGTACGTGTACGTGTAGGTACGTGTACGTGTACGTGTTACGTGTACGTGTACGTGGTACGTGTACGTGTACGTGTACGTGGTACGTGTACGTGTACGTGTACGTGTACGTGTACGTGTACGTGTACGTGTACGTGTAAGTGTACGTGTACGTGTACGTGTACGTGTACGTGTACGTGTACGTGTACGTGTACGTGTACGTGTACGTGTACGTGTACGTGTACGTGTACGTGTACGTGTACGGTGTACGGTACGTGTACGTGTAGGTGTACGTGTACGTGTACGTGTAGGTGTACGGTGTACGTGTTACGTGTAGGTGTAGGTGTACGTGTACGTGTAGGTGTAGGTGTACGTGTACGTGTAGGTGTAGGTGTACGTGTACGTGTAGGTGTAGGTGTACGTGTACGTGTAGGTGTAGGTGTACGTGTACGTGTAGGTGTAGGTGTACGTGTACGTGTAGGTGTAGGTGTACGTGTACGTGTAGGTGTAGGTGTACGTGTACGTGTAGGTGTAGGTGTACGTGTACGTGTAGGTGTAGGTGTACGTGTACGTGTAGGTGTAGGTGTACGTGTACGTGTAGGTGTAGGTGTACGTGTACGTGTAGGTGTAGGTGTACGTGTACGTGTAGGTGTAGGTGTACGTGTACGTGTAGGTGTAGGTGTACGTGTACGTGTAGGTGTAGGTGTACGTGTACGTGTAGGTGTAGGTGTACGTGTACGTGTAGGTGTATGTGTACGTGTACGTGTAGGTGTAGGTGTACGTGTACGTGTAGGTGTATGTGTACGTGTACGTGTAGGTGTAGGTGTACGTGTACGTGTATCTGTATCTGTACGTGTACGTGTATCTATATCTGTACGTGTACGTGTATCTGTATCTGTACGTGTACGTGTATCTGTATCTGTACGTGTACGTGTATCTGTATCTGTACGTGTACGTGTATCTGTATCTGTACGTGTACGTGTATCTGTATCTGTACGTGTACGTGTATCTGTATCTGTACGTGTACGTGTATCTGTATCTGTACGTGTACGTGTATCTGTATCTGTACGTGTACGTGTATCTGTATCTGTACGTGTACGTGTATCTGTATCTGTACGTGTACGTGTATCTGTATCTGTACGTGTACGTGTATCTGTATCTGTACGTGTACGTGTATCTGTATCTGTACGTGTATGTGTATCTGTATCTGTACGTGTATGTGTATCTGTATCTGTATGTGTACGTGTATCTGTATCTGTATGTGTACGTGTATGTGTATCTGTATGTGTACGTGTATGTGTATCTGTATGTGTACGTGTATGTGTATCTGTATGTGTACGTGTATGTGTACGTGTATGTGTATCTGTATGTGTACGTGTATGTGTATCTGTATGTGTACGTGTATGTGTATCTGTATGTGTACGTGTATGTGTATCTGTATGTGTATCTGTATGTGTATCTGTATGTGTATCTGTATGTGTATCTGTATGTGTATCTGTATGTGTATCTGTATGTGTATCTTTATCTGTATGTGTATCTTTATCTGTATGTGTATGTGTATGTGTATGTGTATGTGTATGTGTATGTGTATGTGTATGTGTATGTGTATGTGTATGTGTATGTGTATGTGTATGTGTATGTGTATGTGTATGTGTATGTGTATGTGTATGTGTATGTGTATGTGTATGTGTATGTGTATGTGTATGTGTATGTGTATGTGTATGTGTATGTGTATGTGTATGTGTATGTGTATGTGTATGTGTATGTGTATGTGTATGTGTATGTGTATGTGTATGTGTATGTGTATGTGTATGTGTATGTGTATGTGTATGTGTATGTGTATGTGTATGTGTATGTGTATGTGTATGTGTATGTGTATGTGTATGTGTATGTGTATGTGTATGTGTATGTGTATGTGTATGTGTATGTGTATGTGTATGTGTATGTGTATGTGTATGTGTATGTGTATGTGTATGTGTATGTGTATGTGTATGTGTATGTGTATGTGTATGTGTATGTGTATGTGTATGTGTATGTGTATGTGTATGTGTATGTGTATGTGTATGTGTATGTGTATGTGTATGTGTATGTGTATGTGTATGTGTATGTGTATGTGTATGTGTATGTGTAGTGTATGTGTATGTGTATGTGTATGTGTAGTGTATGTGTATGTGTATGTGTACGTGGTATGTGTATGTGTATGTGTATGTGTATGTGTATGTGTATGTGTATGTGTACGTGTATGTGTATGTGTATGTGTACTGTGTATGTGTATGTGTATGTGTATGTGTATGTGTATGTGTATGTGTATGTGTACGTGTATGTGTATGTGTATGTGTATGTGTATGTGTACGTGTATGTGTATGTGTATGTGTACGTGTATGTGTATGTGTATGTGTACGTGTACGTGTATGTGTATGTGTACGTGTACTGTGTATGTGTATGTAGTGGTGTACTGTGTATGTGTATGTCGTGTATGTGTATGTGTATGTGTACGTGTATGTGTATGTGTTATGTGTACGTGTATGTGTATGTGTATGTGTGTATGTGTATGTGTATGTGTATGTGTATGTGTATGTGTATGTGTATGTGTACGTGTACGTGTATGTGTATGTGTACGTGTACGTGTATGTGTATGTGTACGTGTACGTGTATGTGTATGTGTACGTGTATGTGTATGTGTATGTGTACTGTGTATGTGTATGTGTATGTGTATGTGTATGTGTATGTGTATGTGTATGTGTATGTGTATGTGTATGTGTATGTGTATGTGTATGTGTATGTGTATGTGTATGTGTATGTGTATGTGTATGTGTATGTGTATGTGTATGTGTATGTGTATGTGTATGTGTATGGTATGTGTATGTGTATGTGTATGTGTATGTGTATGTGTATGTGTATGTGTATGTGTATGTGTATGTGTATGTGTATGTGTATGTGTATGTGTATGTGTATGTGTATGTGTATGTGTATGTGTATGTGTATGTGTATGTGTATGTGTATGTGTATGTGTATGTGTATGTGTATGTGTATGTGTATGTGTATGTGTATGTGTATGTGTATGTGTTGTGTATGTGTATGTGTATGTGTATGTGTATGTGTATGTGTATGTGTATGTGTATGTGTATGTGTATGTGTATGTGTATGTGTATGTGTATGTGTATGTGTATGTGTATGTGTACGTGTATGTGTATGTGTATGTGTATGTGTACGTTGTCGGAAAGTTTTCAACTTTCCAGTTGATGACGAGAGATAATGAAAATTAATTTAATTGGTGAATTCTAACCTTGTAGATCACTATTAAATACCTATGTTAATTTGAATTAACTACTTTTGAAGTGTTTGCAGGAACAAGAAATGATCCAGGATACATGTTCATATTAGGGTTTACCCTAATTACTCATTTAATGAGTTGTTTTATTAATGCATGCAAGATTCATGGGTAATTAACCCTAGGATTTCATAAGTTGATATGATTTTATGTTAATTGAGTTAATCCAAAGGTTCTCAAAAGATTTTAATGGGTTATCAATTGATTTTTTAAGGGTTTTATTGAATTTTAAGGGTTAAAATCATAGGTATTTTATTAAAGTAATGTTTAAAAAGAGTATTTATGTATTAACAATTAAAATATGATTTATTGAATTAATTTAATCATCTGTGTGCATTTAAATCCTAAGGTTCTAATTAATTAAAAGCCCAACCTAAGCTTAAATTAAAGGATTTATTTAAATAAGAAATATAGGTTAATTAAATTAAAATGATTAATTAAAAGAATCAATATCTAGTGGTCTATATGAGTACTAGGAAAAAGAATGGTTTATATAAGATGTGTAATTAAAGTGAATTAAGGAGTGGTTTGAGTAAAAGATGCAGTTAAAGAGGTTAAAAGAGAAACTATAAATGAATGGTAAAGATGAAAGTGGGTAAAAGAATGGAGTAAGTGAGTTGTGTAAATAAAGTCAATTTAAAGTGTGGTGAAAGTAAGGAGATTAAAGTGTGGTTGTAGATTAAAAGTTAAAACCAAAAGAGTGGATTAGGAAGGACTTGTGTATGTATTTAAATGTGTGTTGAGCTCAAGTTTCTCCTAATGTTTTTTGCAGGTACTTCTTTCTTTCTTTGTTTTTGTTCCTTATGCATATTTCCTTTAGCTTGTGTTTACGCACGCAGAGAGAGAGAATGTCTGGCAGTTTTGCGTGATCGGGTAGAGCATGAGAGAGTTTTGGTAGTTTAGAGTTTAGCCGAGAGAGAATTTTCTTCTCCCTCCACGGGCTGCAGCACGCAGCATGTAGAGGGGGAGAAAGTAGGCAACGCGTTGATCCTTTGCTTAGTGCACCTTGTGAATTTCCGTCGCAGTTCTACGTAAATCTTCCTTCTATCATTCATCACCACCCAATCTGAATAGACCTCCTGCCATCTTTGCTGGGCTTTGCTTTTCGACAGGAGCGTACGGTAGTCTTCGATCGTTTGTTATGGGCTCTCATGTCAACTTGATTCTCTACGTCTCCGTTTGCACCAAAAGCTTCCATACCATTTCTGAGTATCTCAACGGAGATAAAGATCTTCCACGCATCGCTTTGAAATGTCTTCGGATGCTTCCACCGCACCATAGCAGGTTCAGCCACACCAGTAATCGTCGCATATTTGCATGTATCTTGACGGAACAATTCATGTTTTGCACTATCGCAGATGAGGGCCTCAAAAGATCCCAGGTCATGGCTTTCTTAGAACAAGTGCAGCAGGAATTTATGTCTTATATTAAGGCAGCAGGTCTCTTTGGAGATCAAAGGACATTAGAGAGGATATCCCTTAATTCCAAATTTAAGCCTGTGTTTCGGCGCCTAGCTAACCCTTACATAGGCATGCCTCAGAAGGAAAAGGATCGTATTGCAGAAGAGGGGATCAAATTTCCTAAGAGATGTCTCTTGGGGTTGCATCGTGTGCTTTCTGTCATATTGATTTCTTTCGCTTCCGTTACTGCATGGCTTGCACGTCTATGCCTATGGCGAGGGTATGCGAACAAGCTATTAAATTTTTGCGCAATGTTTGAATCATTATTGATATAGAATATAGTACGCCCTTTGTGAATGAAAAAGGATTCTAACATATGGAGAAGGTTATGTAATGAAATGAACGAGGAACGTTTCTGATGTCTTGAAAAGAAGCAATCAAAGTAATATTCGACTTTGCTTAACTTATCCGGCTGCTCTATTCTGCGTACGTAGTCGTTCTGAAAATTAATTATACAGCGAAGATACTGATACAATCCGTATTGAAGGTAAAGAATGGCGTTGTAATTACTGATACTAATGAGTCTTTAAGTCAAGCATCATAATCTTGCTAAGATCCTCTCTAAGACGCTTTTCTGCGCCATTCTTTGTTTGGAGTTATTCTGGCGATAAGTGTGCATATCCCTCATACGTAGAAACATGCTCGGTTTAGTTATTGAAAGACCGATTAAAATACAAGTTTTCCTGACTAAAATAAAAAACTCTACGCATTCAGTTTGTGGAATGCTTGGCAAATCAGTTATTATGCCGATAATGATGCATTTTCTTTTCATAACAACAATAGAAAAAAAAAAGAAAACATAGATGTGCGCTGTGGCTATCGATGCTGGTCAAAACGATCATTTAAACGGTGTTCATATGCGTATGCAGTTAGGAAGTCTTAGGTACCTAGGCTTCATAGAGATTCTTGTAGGGAAGGCATACGAGACAGTAGGTCACCTGTACAACAGAACCAAGGAAAGCAAGCAGCTTAGACCATTGAAGCAAAACATTGATCTTATTGAGGAGCAAGTCAAAACAGCCATCCATCCTATTTTGGCCAATATAGGCGGCAAACCACATGAGCTGTTACTATTTGTTGATCGGAAGGTGGACAGCATTACGAGCACCATCGACTATGGTTTATTGGATGAGCTGTGGGGCAGAACATATTATGCATTTGATGCTGCAAAATATGTTTCACGAAAAATGTTCGTTCTTTTTCAAGAAATTCAGAAGGAGGGCATTGTAGGAGCTGCAAGATCATATTACTTCAAACATGAAGTGCTGGCCCAGCAGTGGTCTTCTGAAGCCTGGAAACAATTTGTGGACTGGTCTCCTGCACTGCAAAACCTTCACTTTACAGCCCCTTGAGATGAATAATCTGATCGAACACACTTAGATTGAACAAGTCCCCAATCGACTTGGAGATCAAAAGGACGAGCATGGTTAATGGGAGAGAGAACGAGATAGGATAGATAGAGAGAAAAGAAAGTTCACTTAATAATGAAATTGAGTATTAATTAATTAATTAATTTATTTATTTTATTTATCATTGCTTAAATTCTTTTCTAGGTGTTTAGTATATTGATGTATGAAGCTTTAATGTGTATGTTTTAAAGTGCATATGCATGGTAGTGTATGATTATGGGTATGTTGACCATGAGTTAGCATATGGTAGCATAAAAGTATGTGTTAAGATATAAGTACATGGGTTCTTTTAAGCATAAGCATAAATGTGTTTATATTGGCATCATATCAACATGTTAGTATGTCTAAGTTAAATGTTAGCATGTGCAAGAATGTATGTTAGAATCCATGAGCATGAATATGCTTTAATGTATGTGAAGTATGTCTTTTATGTTTTATTGATTTTTTTTGTAAGATTATTAATACCTAATGTTTTTTGCAGACATTGAAAGCAAAAGTATCAAAGAGCATCGTGACAAAAGAGGAGATTTCAACAAATCAACCAACAATCTGATATAAATCCATAGCAATTATCCTTGATTAAGCTTTGTATAGGATTCACTAGTTGTTAGCAATCGTATAGAGAAAGTATATCATTTTTATAGCATTATAATCATCCAGTATTGTCATTAGGGTTAATTCAAATTCTAATTTGTATCCGCATTCTTGTCAATTTTTAATTTCAATTTCTCTTGATTATTCCCCGAAAAGATTCTGAATTGATCATTCATATGTCGATAGAAAGAGGAACAACCAGTAATGCTAAAAATGAATCTGTTAGGAAGCATGAATTAGAACATTTAATTTTAGGCACCTTATTACCATCTCCACTTGAAACTTCATCTACCAACGAACATATCGAACCTGAAAGAATCAAAGATAAAATAGTTCACGAGTCGTTACGGCCGATCGAATACGATCGTCTTGTTTTGCGCCTATTACCATTATTTACTATCGTTTTGCCTGAACCAGAATTTAACGACGACTTATTCCCACCAGCATTACTGCGGAAATCAAGCATAGATCAAAATACAACTGAAGAACAGGAGATAATTAAAAATCAAATTACCAAGGAAAACTTAGTTTCACCGTATCAAATCGAAGCTATGGAGCTATATAGAGCAGCCCAGCCTTACGGTTCTTAAACAATTAAAGTGTTGCCATTATCTACTCCATATTTACTAAATTTACGAATAAATTAGAATTTCTTTTACCTTAGACGAAAGAAAATATACCTAAAACACCTACGATTGTCTCATACACCCTGCGTGTGCCGAGGGATTTAGTGGCTGACTGATCCACCAGCCTTATGTCCGCAACTTCCCGACATCTTGGTGAACCCGACGTGAAAGTTCGGCATGACATTGTAAGTATAAAGGTATATTTTCATTTTGATTTGCATATGCATATATAGATAAGTTGACGGTTGAAGAAGGAGTATCGACATCCGTTGTAGCTGCAGCTGATTGATCCTCGTCACGTCACCTTTATCCATCAACTTTCATGAAAAGTAACGATTGCACATGCATGAAAAGATTTTGCACTGAGCACATTCACAACGAACCTCTTTATCAAATTGGCTGATCAGGTATATTTTTTCTTATTCTGTTGCATAAGAGTAGGAAAGTTTTCTTTATTTTTATTTTTCAAAGCAGTAGGAAAATTTTCTTCATTACATAGTAGGGAAAGTTTCTTTATTGCAAAAGCATAGGAAAGTTTTCTTTTTGGTTATAAAATACTAGAAAAATTTTCTTTTTCACAGCAGTAGGAAATTTTTCTTTCGTTTTGTTGGTAAAGAAGTAGGAATATTTTCTGTATTTCTGTTTCTTTCACCACGGAATCGTATCAGGATCAAGATATAGACGGATTATTACGAGAATTATATACGTATATTTCATATTTATCTATAAAGTTAGACTTATCCACTATGGCAGATCACTTTGAAGAACAGCGAATTTGGAAGATCATAGATGCCATTAAAACAGATAGGGGGGAATTTACTGGAATAAATGTAATATCTTATCTTAAATATTATGAACAATTGACATAACAATATGGATTACCGGAAGACAATTAAAAAGATACCTTTATACGAATTGCTCATGGGTTCACTAGAGAGAGAATCCAATTGCGAGTAGTCCAACCAAACATGACTTGGGTGGATTTCAAGACTCGGCTTCTTACTGAAATTTCGCATGAAGATTACAGTAAGAATAATTGAGCCACATTCATGCAATGGGTAGGAACAACAAAGTTAGACCAACACATAACTCAGGGATTAGCTGAATTTGATATCAAATTTAACCAAATGCCTCAAGCAGATAGAACAGCTCTTGAACCAGATAAATTAAGAAATTTTCTAAACATGCTAGATCCCTCTCTTAGACGAGAGCTAGAACCAATGCTTGAGGATGGAGCGACTGCAAGCGGGCTTACTGGAAATTGGGATAATGTAAGAGCAGCTGTCCATAGGTTAGCCCAAAGACAGGAGCGAAATCAGATACAAACTCCAAGAATATATGAAAGAGATGTGCCAGGAAAGATAGATAATGACCCCACTCCTTATAACCCTAGAAAGGATGACTCTGAAATTACAATGTTAAAAACATCAGTAGAATCACTTGTCAAACATGTGGAGACTTTGGCGACTGAAATAGCTACTATAAAGAGTATGCAAGAACTTAAATAGAGAGATCAGGAGAAACCAAAAGAATTTGAACAAAATCCTAGGAATCAGATGCCAGCTAGAAGACCATTTAACCAAGCACGTCGATGTCTCTGGTGTGATGATTTGGAGCATCCACACTGGACATGCAACTTATTCAAAGAGGCCAAGGATAAGAATTGGGTCACAGAAGTAGATCGAAAGATCTGTGACTATGTAACAAAAAGGCCTTTGGCATCAAATTATGGGAAAGGAGGTATGAAAACTTTTTTTGAGGCCTCCACAAGCCAAAATACATATGCTTGTAGGCTGGATAGTGAAGACTCTAATTGTGATTTCTGGGAGCAGGTTTATGATACTGCTAGTAGAGGCAAGTTATCTGTTGAGAACTTATATACTACGAGCTCGGATATTAGATCAAAAACATGTTGGAATGAGCCAGTAGACATGTTCTCAGTTTATGCCCACAAAATTAATATAGATGAGAAGAGGAAACGGGATGAAGAGGGACAGTCTAAACGAACAACTAGGGCTAGAAAAGAGAGTGAAACGACTGATACAATTAAAGAACCGCCTATGATAGAGCCTAGTCAAGAACCAAAACAGCAAGAACAAGAAAAGAAGTCTCAAAATAAGGGTAAAGGAAGGAAAGTAGGAGAAAATTTAGAAAAGAAAACTACAAGTGAAGATAGAAGTCAAGATAAACCAAATGAAATACAACCCATACGAGAAGAAGGAAGTAAGGAAGAAAAACCGAAAAAGAAACCTCCGACTTTCCGATTGATCTCTCAAATTGAGAAACAAATAGATATTCGGAAAGTTATGGATGAGAAAATCATGAAGGCAGAGGTTACCATGACATTAGAGGAATGGTTAGCATTTTCAAGAACAGATGTGAAGGAAGATTTCATGAGTATCATTAAAAGACGAAGAGAACCTATAGAATATAGAACGGAAGATATTGAAATGGAGGAAAGAAAAGATCAGGATGAACCAAAAGTGAGTGTTGTACAAATAAATGAATCTGAGTATAGAGAATCGTCTGATCGTAGAAATTATTTAGGACCTGTTATTGGACATTTGGAAAAAGGAAATGAAGACCCAAATAGCCATTACACTCAGAAACATTGGGCTAGGGGTACTACTGAAACTATAGTTAAGATAGGAAATAATAATAAACCACAAGTAGCATTAATCGATTCAGGATCAGAAATCAATGTAGTCTCAAGAGAGATTTATAATGAGGGAAAATGGCCCATAGATAGGGACCATGGATGGAAAATGAAGGCAGCCAACAATGCTTCTGGCTATTTACTAGGAGCTTGTGCAAATGTTCCTATTACTATTGGAGATGTTAAAGAGGAACATAATTTCTTTGTTCATGATGACTGCTCGTACCCAATTATTTTGGGGCAGCCGTTCATTTGTGAACAAAGAATGGAGACAAAAGTATTAGATGATGGAAGTGCTTTTGCAAGAATTCGTTCTCGTGATGGCCTTAAATCTGTTCAATTCATGACGCTTTGTATAAACCATCCTCGTTATCGTAGGTCTTTAAGAAAAACTCCTTTAAGACACTTAGATCAGGATTTCGAATAAATGCCACTGTTGAGCGAGATGACAGTGGACTTTGGTTCGAAATCTCGCAAAATCGTGTACAAAATTTAGATAAAATGACTGTTTATTTTCCATCTGCTACTTTAAATATTTTTCATTTTAAACAAATTCCTAGAAAACTTAGAAAAAAATACGAAAAACATTTGAAAATTAAAGGAGATCTATTAATGGATGAAAGTATTGAACATATTATTGAAACTACACATTGCTTTTCAACATTAGAAGAATTAGAACTTTGTTATCAAAATAAGTCTAATTCCCATATTCTTATCTCTTCACTTGATATGTATGCATTAATTCAGGAATATGCCTCTAGTATTGATTATGAGTATGATGCCTTAGTGGAGACCAAATATAAAACTGTTAGTAAGAAGGTTAAACCCGTAGCTCAACCACTACCCAAATTCAGTAATGATATTATAAAGAATGTAAGTCATGAGCCAATCCTCAGAAATCCAACAAATATTGGCCATGTATTTACTAAAGAATCCTTAAATCAAATTAAATTAGATGCTAGTGGTTTCCTTCTTCCAGCAGAAAAAGAGTATTTTCTAAAGATTATTGAGCAACATGGAAGAGCATTTTCTCTTGAGCCTTCAGAGATAGGATGTGCAGATCCTAAGATAGTTTCACCAATGATTATTTTCACTATTCCCCATATTCCTTGGAATTTGCGCCCTATTCCTGTACCTAAAGCTCATCTTCCAGAGTTGATCAGATTACTTAAAGAAAAAATTCATATGCATATTTTAGAATCCTCTTCAGCTCCCTATTCAAACCGTTGGTTTACTGTGCCCAAGAAGAGTGGAAAGCTTCGGTTTATCCAAGATCTTCAACCAGTTAATAAAGTGACCATTAGAAATGTGGGTACAGGTCCAATTGTGGATGAATTTGCGGAAGCATTTTCAGGCAATTCTATATATTCAATGGGTGATCTCTACTCTGGGTATGATCAATTTCAATTGGCATTAGAAAGTAGAGACATTACTACCATGAAAACACCTTTGGGATTAGTTAGGATGTGTACATTACCTCAAGGTGCGACCAATTCAGTAGCACACATGATGAGTGCAATGAATTTGGTTTTGCACGATTTTATTCCTCACATTACTATGCCCTTTATCGATGACATTCCCATTAAGGGTTGCTTGGAAGAAGAGAAAGATAGCACTCTGGATGAAGATGGTTGTCGAAGATTTGTTAAGGCTCATATCCTTGATTGCAAAAAAATCTTTGAGCGATTTATTCAAGTTGGCTTAACGTTATCTATAGAAAAATCTACTTTTGGTGTTAATGAGGTCCTCATTGTAGGTCATCTTTGTGGCCATTATGGACGGAAGCCATACCCTCAGAAAATTGATGCCATTAGTAAGATTTCGGAGATATGTCAAAATGTGAGTGAAGTTCGACGATTCTTAGGAGCTTGTATCTTCTATGTTATATGGATACCACATTTTGCACATATAGCTGACTGTCTTTATGATTTATTAAGGAAGAAAAGAAAATTTTTATGGACAGAAAAACATACTCAAGCAATGCGTAGATTAAAAAAGTTGCTTCAAGAAGCTCCAATCCTTAAACGTGTAGATTATACGAATAAGAAGCCCATTATTTTGACTGTTGATACTAGTCCTATTGGAATTGGCTGGGTCATAAGTCAAGATGATGAAGAGGGTAGAAGATATGCTATTAGATTTGGCGCTAAGATTTTACATAATACTCAAAGAAATTATCCTCAAATCAAAAGAGAACTTTGGGGTTTAATCACAGCTCTAAAGTCCGATAAAGAATATTTCATAGGAGCAAATGTGATTGTGGAGACAGATTGTTTACCGCTAATTGGAATGATCACAAACTGTTCTTCACCAGATATTGCAATGCTTCGTTGGATTTCTTATATTAAATTTATCAATCCAATTTTAATTCATATTTCAGGAAAATCTAACTCTGTTGCTGATATGCTCTCAAGAGCTAGGTATGATGAGAATGATGAAGTCAAAGTAGATACTAATACGATAAATTATGATTCCCAAGTTTATGTATATGAAAAATTTAATTCAAATGAATATGAAGGAGAGTGGCTAGAGATTGGAAAGTATCTTAGTACTTTAGTTAGATCACCTTCATGGTCTTCAAACATATTTAGAAATATTAGAAAAAGAGCATTTAACTTTTTCTTAAAAAATGGATTACTTTGGAGACATGCAAGGGGGAAGATCAAAATGCCACAAAGAGTACTAGGTACTAAGAATCTTCATATACAAGTTATGAAAAGCATGCATGATACTTTATGGGCCGGGCATAAAGGTTTTGTTGCCACTTATGAAAAAATTAGAGAGTGTTACTGGTGGCCAGGTATTTATGTTAATGTAAAGAAATATGTGGATTCTTGTGATGTATGTCAAATTTATTCATCAGTTAAGCATAGGGATCCACTACATCCTACGTATCCACCATGCATACACTATAAGTGGGTAGTAGACTTAGTCACTATGCCCAAAGGTATCGATAGAATGAGATACATAGTTCTTGCTCGTGAAGATCTTACTAATCATGTGGAAGGCCGAGCTCTTAGATCAAAAACTACTTTCAATGTATGCAAATTTCTTTTAGAAGATGTTATTTCGAGATTTGGGTATATTGAAAAAATAGTAGCCGATAGGGGCGAATTAGATGCGCAAGAGGCTAGGGAATTCTTTGCTAGGCATGGAATTCGTTTAGCTCTTACGACTGCATATAACCCTGAGGCTAACGGAAAAATAGAAAGAGGGCATTCCCCTATCATAAAAGCAATTTCTAAAGCTTGCAAAGGAGAATTGAAGAATTGGCCAAAATTTTTGCCATTCGCTTTGTTGGCTGATAGAATGACCTGTACGAGAACGACAGGGTTTATGCCGGCAGAACTTATGTACTGCCAAAAACCAATTTTTCCAGTAAATACCCGAATTCTTACTTGGACTATGCTTCCTTGGAAAGATAATTTATCTACTGCAGACTTGTTAGCTCTAAGGATTCAGCAACTAGAGCAAGGGAATGAGAGATTGAAAGACGCTGTAGAAAAATTAAAAATTTCTCGACTTAAAAATAAACAGTATTTTGATAAATCACATAGGTTAAGGCCAAAGCCAATAAAAATTGATGATTGGGTATTGATATATGATAGCACATTCGATATACAGTATGATGCCCGTAGAAAATTAAAAAAGCGTTGGTTTGGACCTTATGTGGTGGTCAAAATCTATGAAAATGGAACGTATGCTTTAAGAGAGTTAGATGGAACTCCGCTTAAAAATTTAATTGCAGGTAAAAGAATTAAAATATTTAAACAAAGAAATGGAGAATTTTATGATATAATATATGATGAAGGAAGTGAAGAATGATTTGTTTTAAGAAAAATAATGTTTAAATTTTCTTATAACTATGTTTTTTATTATTTATTTCTTTTACATGTATGAAAATATAAACTTATTTATAAAAATTAATTTGTCTTGAAAATCTTTCCATTGTTTACATTGTTACTTGATAGAAGGAGTTGAAAATATTTGTTTTTTGAACCAAGTAATTAAAGACTAATTTATGATAAAGATGAAGCGCAGGAGATTGAAGAAAATTCATGCAGTTTACAAATTCTAGCAATCAAAGCGATATTTGGATGAAAGGCGATGTTAAAGATGGAATCGATATAGGTCAGGTGAAACAGTTCTAACCCTGATTAGTATTTTAAGTTTTGTTTTTCCCTGCACTATCATAAGTAGATATGTACAGTCTTCAGCTAGGTTAAGAAACTTCTTATAAAATTATGAAAAGTAGAATTTACACTGAAGTAGGGATGTGCTTGAAGTGTAGATAGGGATTAGAGACCTATGGCTGTCATATGAATAGTTGAAGGAACCCTTAACTTGCAACTCCTAGTAGAAGTAGACGTGTTTTATATAGGTAAGCTTCCTTAAATCTGACCCATTTAGCAAAAGAGATCCTAATTCCTGCTTTAGCTTACCTCTAGATCCTTTGCTCTGATTAGGGGTTAAGCCTTTCCCCTTCATCAAAAAAAAAAAAAAAGTTGCGAAGAAAAATTGAAAGCAGTACATTAATGGTTGCTGCATATGAAAAGAGGAAAAATGACAAAAAGGAAAAATTATGATTAAAAAAAAAATGAGATAAAAGAAAAATCAAATAAATCAGTTGTGGTCTCGAAATCACTTCTGATTTGAAAAGCGGGCTATATAAGGCGGATGTATGCTAAAGGGGAGTTAGTTTTTTGTATCTTAATGGCAAATGGTTAGGAGATGAGGGTAGAAGGCCTATATAACATATGCTTTACTTATGAACAGAGTTAATAGAAGAGTTAGTACGAACACTATTTAAATGACTTCTATAGTTTCTTTCTAACACCTGTTTCCAATTCATGCATTGAACGAAAAGGTTTAAATTCAAGTTTACATAATTTTCTAAGTTTTCTTTGCTATTTGAAGATGTACTAATGATAGAAGCATTTTTTATATACAGGCAATTTTAATTTAAGTCATGAATAAGTTTCAAAAGAATTTGATATTGCTTTCTATGATCTGCAGGTTGGCGTATCCGGAGGATGCACAGGTTTGGCCGGGGCGAATGTCGGAAAGTTTTCAACTTTCCAGTTGATGACCAGAGAAAATGAAAATTAATTTAATTGGTGAATTCTAACATTGTAGATCACTATTAAATACTTATGTTAATTTGAATTAACTACTTTTGAAGTGTTTGCAGGAACAAGAAATGATCCAGGATACATGTTCATATTAGGGTTTACCCTAATTACTCATTTAATGAGTTGTTTTATTAATGCATGCAAGATTCATGGGTAATTAACCCTAGGATTTCATAAGTTGATATGATTTTATGTTAATTGAGTTAATCCAAAGGGTCTCAAAAGATTTTAATGGGTTATCAATTGATTTTTAAAGGGTATTATTGAATTTTAAGGGTTAAAATCATAGGTATTTTATTAAAGTAATGTTTAAAAAGAGTATTTATGTATTAACAATTAAAATATGATTTATTGAATTAATTTAATCATCTGTGTGCATTTAAATCCTAAGGTTCTAATTAATTAAAAGCCTAACCTAAACTTAAATTAAAGGATTTATTTAAATAAGAAATATAGGTTAATTAAATTAAAATGATTAATTAAAAGAATCAATATCTAGTGGTCTATATGAGTACTAGGAAAAAGAATGGTTTATATAAGATGTGTAATTAAAGTGAATTAAGGAGTGGTTTGAGTAAAAGATGCAGTTAAAGGAGGTTAAAAGAGAAACTATAAATGAATGGTAAAGATGAAAGTGGGTAAAAGAATGGAGTAAGTGAGTTGTGTAAATAAAGTCAATTTAAAGTGTGGTGAAAGTAAGGAGATTAAAGTGTGGTTGTAGATTAAAAGTTAAAACCAAAAGAGTGGATTAGGAAGGACTTGTGTATGTATTTAAATGTGTGTTGAGCTCAAGTTTCTCCTAATGTTTTTTGCAGGTACTTCTTTCTTTCTTTGTTTTTGTTCCTTATGCATATTTCCTTTAGCTTGTGTTTACGCACGCAGAGAGAGAGAATGTCTGGCAGTTTTGCGTGATCGGGTAGAGCATGAGAGAGTTTTGGTAGTTTAGAGTTTAGCCGAGAGAGAATTTTCTTCTCCCTCCACGGGCTGCAGCGCGCAGCATGTAGAGGAGGAGAAAGTAGGCAACGCGTTGATCCTTTGCTTAGTGCACCTTGTGAATTTCCGTCGCAGTTCTACGTAGATCTTCCTTCTATCATTCATCACCGCCCAATCTGAATAGACCTCCTGCCATCTTTGCTGGGCTTTGCTTTTCGACAGGAGCGTATGGTAGTCTTCGATCGTTTGTTATCGGCTCTCATGTGAACTTGATTCTCTACGTCTCCGTTTGCACCAAAAGCTTCCATACCATTTCTGAGTATCTCAACGGAGATAAAGATCTTCCACGCATCGCTTTGAAATGTCTTCGGATGCTTCCACCGCACCATAGCAGGTTCAGCCACACCAGTAATCATCGCATATTCGCATGTATCTTGACGGAACAATTCATGTTTTGCACTAACGCAGATGAGGGCCTCAAAAGATCCCAGGTCATGGCTTTCTTAGAACAAGTGCAGCAGGAATTTATGTCTTATATTAAGGCAGCAGGTCTCTTTGGAGATCAAAGGACATTAGAGAGGATATCCCTTAATTCCAAATTTAAGCCTGTGTTTCGACACCTAGCTAACCCTTACATAGGCATGCCTCAGAAGGAAAAGGATCGTATTGCAGAAGAGGGGATCAAATTTCCTAAGAGATGTCTCTTGGGGTTGCATCGTGTGCTTTCTGTCATATTGATTTCTTTCGCTTCCGTTACTGCATGGCTTGCACGTCTATGCCTATGGCGAGGGTATGCGAACAAGCTATTAAATTTTTGTGCAGTGTTTGAATCATTATTGATATAGAATATAGTACGCCCTTTGTGAATGAAAAAGGATTCTAACATATGGAGAAGGTTATGTAATGAAATGAACGAGGAACGTTTCTGATGTCTTGAAAAGAAGCAATCAAAGTAATATTCGACTTTGCTTAACTTATCCGGCTGCTCTATTCTGCGTACGTAGTCGTTCTGAAAATTAATTATACAGCGAAGATACTGATACAATCCGTATTGAAGGTAAAGAATGGCGTTGTAATTACTGATACTAATGAGTCTTTAAGTCAAGCATCATAATCTTGCTAAGATCCTCTCTAAGACGCTTTTCTGCGCCATTCTTTGTTTGGAGTTATTCTGGCGATAAGTGTGCATATCCCTCATACGTAGAAACATGCTCGGTTTAGTTATTGAAAGACCGATTAAAATACAAGTTTTCCTGACTAAAATAAAAAACTCTACGCATTCAGTTTGTGGAATGCTTGGCAAATCAGTTATTATGCCAATAATGATGCATTTTCTTTTCATAACAACAATAGAAAAAAAAAAAGAAAACATAGATGTGCGTTGTGGCTATCGATGCTGGTCAAAACGATCATTTAAACGGTGTTCATATGCGTATGCAGTTAGGAAGCCTTAGGTACCTAGGCTTCATAGAGATTCTTGTAGGGAAGGCATACGAGACAATAGGTCACCTGTACAACAGAACCAAGGAAAGCAAGCAGCTTAGACCATTGAAGCAAAACATTGATCTTATTGAGGAGCAAGTCAAAACAGCCATCCATCCTATTTTGGCCAATATAGGCGGCAAACCACATGAGCTGTTACTATTTGTTGATCGGAAGGTGGACAGCATTACGAGCACCATCGACTATGGTTTATTGGATGAGCTGTGGGGCAGAACATATTATGCATTTGATGCTGCAAAATATGTTTCACGAAAAATGTTCGTTCTTTTTCAAGAAATTCAGAAGGAGGGCATTGTAGGAGCTGCAAGATCATATTACTTCAAACATGAAGTGCTGGCCCAGCAGTGGTCTTCTGAAGCCTGGAAACAATTTGTGGAGTGGTCTCCTGCACTGCAGAACCTTCACTTTACAGCCCCTTGAGATGAATAATCTGATCGAACACACTTAGATTGAACAAGTCCCCAATCGACTTGGAGATCAAAAGGACGAGCATGGTTAATGGGAGAGAGAACGAGATAGGATAGATAGAGAGAAAAGAAAGTTCACTTAATAATGAAATTGAGTATTAATTAATTAAGTAATTTATTTATTTTATTTATCATTGCTTAAATTCTTTTCTAGGTGTTTAGTATATTGATGTATGAAGCTTTAATGTGTATGTTTTAAAGTGCATATGCATGGTAGTGTATGATTATGGGTATGTTGACCATGAGTTAGCATATGGTAGCATAAAAGTATGTGTTAAGATATAAGTACATGGGTTCTTTTAAGCATAAGCATAAATGTGTTTATATTTGCATCATATCAACATGTTAGTATGTCTAAGTTAAATGTTAGCATGTGCAAGAATGTATGTTAGAATCCATGAGCATGAATATGCTTTAATGTGAAGTATGCCTTTTATGTTTTATTGATTTTTTTTGTAAGATTATTAATACCTAATGTTTTTTTGCAGACATTGAAAGCAAAAGTATCAAAGAGCATCGTGACAAAAGAGGAGATTTCAACAAATCAACCAACAATCTGATATAAAACCATAGCAATTATCCTTGATTAAGCTTTGTATAGGATTCACAGTTGTTAGCAATCGTATAGAGAAAGTATATCATTTTTATAGCATTATAATCATCCAGTATTGTCATTAGGGTTAATTCAAATTCTAATTTGTATCCGCATTCTTGTCAATTTTTAATTTCAATTTCTCTTGATTATTCCCAGAAAAGATTCTGAATTGATCATTCATATGTCGATAGAAAGAGGAACAACCAGTAATGCTAAAAATGAATCTGTTAGGAAGCATGAATTAGAACATTTAATTTTAGGCACCTTATTACCATCTCCACTTGAAACTTCATCTACCAACGAACATATCGAACCTGAAAGAATCAAAGATAAAATAGTTCACGAGTCGTTACGGCCGATCGAATACGATCGTCTTGTTTCACGCCTATTACCATTATTTACTATCGTTTTGCCTGAACCAGAATTTAACGACGACTTATTCCCACCAGCATTACTGCGGAAATCAAGCATAGATCAAAATACAACTGAAGAACAGGAGATAATTAAAAATCAAATTACCAAGGAAAACTTAGTTTCACCGTATCAAATCGAAGCTATGGAGCTATATAGAGCAGCCCAGCCTTACGGTTCTTAAACAATTAAAGTGTTGCCATTATCTACTCCATATTTACTAAATTTACGAATAAATTAGAATTTCTTTTACCTTAGACGAAAGAAAATATACCTAAAACACCTACGATTGTCTCATACACCCTGCGTGTGCCGAGGGATTTAGTGGCTGACTGATCCACCAGCCTTATGTCCGCAACTTCCCGACATCTTGGTGAACCCGACGTGAAAGTTCGGCATGACATTGTAAGTATAAAGGTATATTTTCATTTTGATTTGCATATGCATATATAGATAAGTTGACGGTTGAAGAAGGAGTATCGACATCCGTTGTAGCTGCAGCTGATTGATCCTCGTCACGTCACCTTTATCCATCAACTTTCATGAAAAGTAACGATTGCACATGCATGAAAAGATTTTGCACTGAGCACATTCACAACGAACCTCTTCATCAAATTGGCTGATCAGGTATATTTTTTCTTATTCTGTTGCATAAGAGTAGGAAAGTTTTCTTTATTTTTATTTTTCAAAGCAGTAGGAAAATTTTCTTCATTACATAGTAGGGAAAGTTTCTTTATTGCAAAAGCATAGGAAAGTTTTCTTTTTGGTTATAAAATACTAGAAAAATTTTCTTTTTCACAGCAGTAGGAAATTTTTCTTTCGTTTTGTTGGTAAAGAAGTAGGAATATTTTCTGTATTTCTGTTTCTTTCACCACGGAATCGTATCAGGATCAAGATATAGACGGATTATTATGAGAATTATATACGTATATTTCATATTTATCTATAAAGTTAGACTTATCCACTATGGCAGATCACTTTGAAGAACAGCGAATTTGGAAGATCATAGATGCCATTAAAACAGATAGGGGGGAATTTACTGGAATAAATGTAACAGCTTATCTTAAATATTATGAACAATTGACAGAACAATATGGATTACCGGAAGACAATAAAAAAGATACCTTTATACGAATTGCTCATGGGTTCACTAGAGAGAGAATCCAATTGCGAGTAGTCCAACCAAACATGACTTGGGTGGATTTCAAGACTCGGCTTCTTACTGAATTTTCGCATGAAGATTACAGTAAGAATAATCGAGCCACATTCATGCGATGGGTAGGAACAACAAAGTTAGACCAACACATAACTCAGGGATTAGCTGAATTTGATATCAAATTTAACCAAATGCCTCAAGCAGATAGAACAGCTCTTGAACCAGATAAATTAAGAAATTTTCTAAACATGCTAGATCCCTCTCTTAGACGAGAGCTAGAACCAATGCTTGAGGATGGAGCGACTGCAAGCGGGCTTACTGGAAATTGGGATAATGTAAGAGCAGCTGTCCATAGGTTAGCCCAAAGACAGGAGCGAAATCAGATACAAACTCCAAGAATATATGAAAGAGATGTGCCAGGAAAGATAGATAATGACCCCACTCCTTATAACCCTAGAAAGGATGACTCTGAAATTACAATGTTAAAAACATCAGTAGAATCACTTGTCAAACATGTGGAGACTTTGGCGACTGAAATAGCTACTATAAAGAGTATGCAAGAACTTAAATTGAGAGATCAGGAGAAACCAAAAGAATTTGAACAAAATTCTAGGAATCAGATGCCAGCTAGAAGACCATTTAACCAAGCACGTCGATGTCTCTGGTGTGATGATTTGGAGCATCCACACTGGACATGCAACTTATTCAAAGAGGCCAAGGATAAGAATTGGGTCACAGAAGTAGATCGAAAGATCTGTGACTATGTAACAAAAAGGCCTTTGGCATCAAATTATGGGAAAGGAGGTATGAAAACTTTTTTTGAAGCCTCCACAAGCCAAAATACATATGCTTGTAGGCTGGATAGTGAAGACTCTAATTGTGATTTCTGGGAGCAGGTTTATGATACTGCTAGTAGAGGCAAGTTATCTGTTGAGAACTTATATACTACGAGCTCGGATATTAGATCAAAAACATGTTGGAATGAGCCAGTAGACATGTTCTCAGTTTATGCCCACGAAATTAATATAGATGAGAAGAGGAAACGGGATGAAGAGGGACAGTCTAAACTAACAACTAGGGCTAGAAAAGAGAGTGAAACGACTGATACAATTAAAGAACCGCCTATGATAGAGCCTAGTCAAGAACCAAAACAGCAAGAACAAGAAAAGAAGTCTCAAAATAAGGGTAAAGGAAGGAAAGTAGGAGAAAATTTAGAAAAGAAAACTACAAGTGAAGATAGAAGTCAAGATAAACCAAATGAAATACAACCCATACGAGAAGAAGGAAGTATGGAAGAAAAACCGAAAAAGAAACCTCCGACTTTTCGATTGATCTCTCAAATTGAGAAACAAATAGATATTTGGAAAGTTATGGATGAGAAAATCATGAAGGCAGAGGTTACCATGACATTAGAGGAATGGTTAGCATTTTCAAGAACAGATGTGAAGGAAGATTTCATGAGTATCATTAAAAGACGAAGAGAACCTATAGAATATAGAACGGAAGATATTGAAATGGAGGAAAGAAAAGATCAGGATGAACCAAAAGTGAGTGTTGTACAAATAAATGAATCTGAGTATAGAGAATCGTCTGATCGTAGAAATTATTTAGGACCTGTTATTGGACATTTGGAAAAAGGAAATGAAGACCCAAATAGCCATTACACTCAGAAACATTGGGCTAGGGGTACTACTGAAACTATAGTTAAGATAGGAAATAATAATAAACCACAAGTAGCATTAATCGATTCAGGATCAGAAATCAATGTAGTCTCAAGAGAGATTTATAATGAGGGAAAATGGCCCATAGATAGGGACCATGGATGGAAAATGAAGGCAGCCAACAATGCTTCTGGCTATTTACTAGGAGCTTGTGCAAATGTTCCTATTACTATTGGAGATGTTAAAGAGGAACATAATTTCTTTGTTCATGATGACTGCTCGTACCCAATTATTTTGGGGCAGCCGTTCATTTGTGAACAAAGAATGGAGACAAAAGTATTAGATGATGGAAGTGCTTTTGCAAGAATTCGTTCTCGTGATGGCCTTAAATATGTTCAATTCATGATGCTTTGTATAAACCATCCTCGTAATCGTAGGTCTTTAAGAAAAACTCCTTTAAGACACTTAGATCAGGATTTCGAATAAATGCCACTGTTGAGCGAGATGACAGTGGACTTTGGTTCGAAATCTCGCAAAATCGTGTACAAAATTTAGATAAAATGACTGTTTATTTTCCATCTGCTACTTTAAATATTTTTCATTTTAAACAAATTCCTAGAAAACTTAGAAAAAAATACGAAAAACATTTGAAAATTAAAGGAGATCTATTAATGGATGAAAGTATTGAACATATTATTGAAACTGTTGGAGTTTATTGATCTCCAAAGTACAGCTAGAAGTAGGTGAAACCCAACAGGACCTAGTTGACTTTTTCACAAACTTGTATGCACAAACCAATTTTCTTGCAGAGCAAATTTCTCTTTACTCACTTGGAATTTTTCAAAACTGTTTCACACACATAAACTAGACTCTAAGAGCTTTCCAACAAGATATAGAACACCTCAAATGGATAAATACACAATGAGCTATGACCTTTGCAATATGCAGCTTTAATGGAGACCTTGAAACAGAGATGAACCTGAAGACACACATCACTTGCAGAGACTACTGCTCTTAACTCACAACTCCAATGACTTTGAAACTTTCCAGAATACAAGTAGACTTAAAGAGCTTTCTAACAAGCCAAAGAACACATGATTTGGATACATACACAAGGAGCTATGACCTCTGCAAGTTTGAGGTTTAATGGAGACCTTCAGCAGGGATAAAAAACAGAGAACACACACTACTTGCAGAGAGTATTGCTCTCAGCTCACACATCCAATGATTATGAAAATTTCCAGGAAGAAAGTAGACAGTAAGAGCTTTCCAATGAGCTATCAAACATGTAATTTGGATATATAATGAGGGAGATACAAGCTCTGCAATCTCTGCATACAAAACTACAGCAGTGTAGAGATACACATATGACTCTCTTGGACATCCCACAAGATCACGACTTTTCTCCTCTTTTTATAGCATGGGAAACTAATCTAAAACCTTCCTAATACATCTAAATTCGTGGTAGACACTTGGATGGAGGTATTACATGACTCAAGTGCTCAAATAAGCAAAGTATTGATGGACTTTGAGAACTAGCCACATCGACCTTCCACTAGGACACCACTGAAGCTCCCTTGTGACTCACTAATTTGACTCACCATGTTCTAGAACTCACGTGGTATTTTTGCTACATTTTATGAATAATATGAGCCTTCTTGAAGTATTTGAAGACTTCCCAAAGGTATTTACATAATTTGAAACTTGTACCCTACATAAAACAAATGTTCGCAACATTCTCCCCCTCAAGTTTCAAAGGGTATTTCCTTCATGCCAAGAATATAGTTGAATCTTTGAAGCTTTGGTCCATCCAAGGATTTGGTGAAGATATCTGCAACTTGATCCTTTGTTCCAACAAAAGAAACCTGCACTTCATTGTTCATGGCCTTCTCTCGAACATAATGATAGTGAACCTCTATATGCTTTGTTCTAGCATGAAAAATAGGATTTGAGGTCATATGAATGCTGCTCAAATTATCCCCATATATCAGTGGTACATCAACCTGCACATTCAAGTCATGAAACAACTTTTTAAACCACATAACCTCAGTAGTAGCCAATGCTAAACCTCTATACTCAGCCTCTGTAGAAGATAAAGCAACTATAGGCTGTTTCTTTGAACTCCATGTTAATGTCTTGTTTCCTCCTATTACCACATATCCACTTGTGGATCTTCTGTCATCTTTGCTTCCAGCCCAATCTGCATCACTAAAGACTTTAAGAGTTAGATCAGCATCATGACTATAAAATAATCCTTCATTCATGGTACCTTTCAAATACCTAAGCACTCTTTTCGCTGCATGCATATGAGGTACTCTAGGTTCATGCATAAATTGTGACAATACTCCCACTGCATAACATATATCAGGTCTAGTTTTTGTTGCATAAATCAAAGATCCTACCATGGATCTATATACATTCATATCATGCAACTCATCACCTTCCTTTGCGCTTAGCTTTACATTACATTCCATTGGAGTAGAAACAAATTTACATTCCTGCATACCAAACCTTTTCAGCATATCACATATATACTTTCTTTGTATCAACCACATACCTTCATCGCTATACACAATTTCAATCCCAAGAAAGTATCTGAGCAAACCAAGATCTGAAATTTTAAATTCTTTTCCCAAATTACCTTTTATCTCATCAATTGCTTTTGCATCATTCCCTGTAATCAACAAGTCATCCACATAAATGCATACATAGACACACATGCCATCTACATGTTTTACATAAAGTGAAGGATCAGCATGACTCGCTGTGTATCCTTGCAGCATAAGATACTTTACCAACCTTGCATTCCATGCCCTTGGTGCCTGCTTAAGACCATACAATGCCTTCTTTAACCTGCATACATGATTAGGACATTTTGCATCCACATAACCATCTGGTTGTGACATATACACTTCTTCATTTAACTCACCATTAAGAAAGGCATTCTTTATATCGAGTTGATATATATTCCACCTCTTACTTGCAGCTAAAGCCAACAAAGTTCTCACCGTTGCCATATTTGCTACTGGACTAAATGTTTCCTCATAGTCCACACCTTGAGTTTGATTATATCCTTTTGCTACAAGTCTAGCCTTATATCTAGACACACTACCATCACTATTTCTTTTAATCTTAAAAACCCACTTACAACCAATTACCTTTTGCTTTGGTGTACTTGGAACTAAATTCCAAGTCTTGTTATCCTGTAGTGCTTCCATTTCTTCTCTCATTGCTTTCTCCCACTTTTCATCTCCTTTGGCCTCATCATAACATGTGGGTTCATTTTCCTGCTCAACTTTTGTCATAAAAGCATAATGAGTATTCATGAAAGATTCATAAGTATACCTTTGAGGTTGCTTACTTACTCTTGAAGTTCTTCTTACCTCCAATGTAGATGCTCTTCCTTTCTTATTAGGAACCTTTGATGATTCTCCATACTCACATACATCACTAATTTCCTCTCCTTCATCATTAACTTCAACAAGTTTGAGTTTACCTTTACTTTTAACACTTGGAGGTGACTCTTGCCTTAATCTTCCATTGAAAGGTGATCCTCTTTCTTCATCTAAACCACTCCTTTCATCATTTAAACTTCCTGATGGCTGAACTATGCATTCATCTCCTTCAACCACACCTTCTTCATTTTCATCCATGACCTGCAAACAATTCTTATCTGCATACCATGAAAGTGATTCATCAAAGTTTACATCTCTTGACACAACAACCTTATTGGTATGAGGATTATAGCATCTATATCCTCTTTGAGTATCTGCATAACCAATAAATATACATTTTTCTGATTTCGCATCAAGTTTAGATCTCACCTCACTGGGTACATGTACATAACATACACAGCCAAATACTTTCAAATGACTTACACTTGGTTTCCTTCCATGCCATACCTCATATGGTGTCAAATGATGAACTCCAGCAGTCGGAACTCTATTCATAATGTAAACACTTGTGCTAACAGCTTCAGCCCAAAAATAATTAGGCAAACACATATCATTAAGCATGCTTCTAGATGCTTCTGCTATGATTCTGTTTCTTCTTTCTGCGACTCCATTTTGTTGTGGAGTATACCTGCATGTAACTTCTCTTTTGATACCTTCATCATACAAAAAATCAGTAAAAGCTTGAGAGAAATACTCTCCCCCTCCATCGGATCTTAGCTTCTTAATATACCTTCCTGTTTGCTTTTCGACATATGATTTGAACTTCTTGAAACAATCAAAGACCTCACTCTTATGTTTAATAAAATACACAAATGTCATTCTACTATGATCGTCAATGAATGATACATAGTACTTATTACCAACCAAGGATGCCTCTTTAGTAGGTCCCCACACATCTGTGTGTATGAGATCTAGCAAACCATCACTTACATAGCTTGAATGCTTGAAAGGTTGTCTACTCTGCTTACCCATTTGACATGCTTCACAAAGATGCACCATATGTTGCTTAGTAAGATCAGGTAATCCTTCAACAATCCTCTTCTTTGATAGCTCCTTTAACCTGTGTACATTCATGTGTCCAATCCTTTTGTGCCATAGATCAAGCTCTGCTATTCGATGCATACCATAAGAGAAATAGTTTGTATGATTTGGGTTTACCTTGAATGTAAACAATCTACCTTGTTTTTGACCTCTAGCAATTAACCTCCTTTGCTTTGGATCCTCAATGAAGCAACCTGCATGATTAAATCTCACTTGTAGACCTTTTTCTACCATTTGACCAACCGACATCAAATTCTTAGTGATCGTTGGCACATAAAGTACATCCTTCAAGCAATTTTTCTTGCTCTTATCCTGCATAACAACATCTCCAACCTGCATAATCTTATGTGTTGTATCATCTCCTGTTTCAACATGACCTTTACATGACGGATTATGCATATTAGAAAACCATGAAGCATCATGAGACATGTGATTAGAACAACCACTATCTACATACCATACATCGCTATTGCAATTCATCTTAGTTTCTACATTCATCATAAGAAGAGAATCATAATCATCACTTTTACCTTCAACTGCATAATTTCCTTGTTGTTCACCTCTTCTTGAATAGCCTCCTCTTCGATTACCACCTTGATTATTTTCATTTTGATAACAATCTTTGGCATAGTGTCCATACCTTCCACATATATAGCAATTGTTCTTATTATCTTCACTCCTTTGTCTTTGGTTGTAGTTGTAGTAGCCTCTCGTACCTCTAGCGCTTGATCTTCCTCTTCCTCTTGTGTTGAAGAAGCCACTTGAAGTCCTTTGATCATCGCTCCTTCTTCCTCGACCTCTATTTGAACCTCTTCCACCTCTGTTTCCACCTCTTGATGATCCTACATAAAGAGCTTGTCCTTGAGATCCTTTTTGATTTGAAGTAGAACCATTTAGATTCATCTCCTCCGTGACCATGAGGGCAATAAGTTGATCAAAATCTGGTAATTCTCCTCTGACATAAACTGAAGTAATGAAGGGTTTCCATCTCTCATCATCTTTGAGTCCGTTGAGAGTATGTGCAACCAAGTCGTCGTCCTCCACATGAGCTTGAATTGATCCTAGTTGATCTGCAATCTCTTTAACTTTCAATATGTAATCATTGACCGATGTCCTTGTATCTTTCTTTATGTTATTCAACTCATTTTTGAGTTGAATCTTCCTTGCTCTTGTACCTGTAGCATACAACCTTTCCAATGCAAGCCAAACATCTCTACTTGTGTCTAGATCTTGTATGTGTCCTACCATTGAATCTTGAATATTTTGTGATAAAATGAATATAACCCTTTTGTCTCTCTCATTCCAAAGTCTAAACTCCCTCAATTGTTGCTGATTTGGGTCCTCTGGTAATGTGGGTTTGATATCTGTGCCGTCAATCAAACCATACAAGCCTCTACCTTGCAAGTATGCTGTGATTCTAAACTTCCATGCTTGATAATTGGTCTTATCAAGCTTCTCTATTTGTGCATGTTGGTCTCCCATAATACAAATGCTAAGCTTCCTCCTTTAAGCCTCCTTTCCAATGTGTGTGATGAGAAGAAATATAATATTTACCTTGTAAATGAGGTATGTGCACCTTTCTTTGCTTGGATGTTGCTTCAGATGCCTCCTTGCAATCTTCTTCTACCTTTGTGTAGTGTTGATGATGAACTGCTTCTTTGATAGCTTCAAATTCTTCGTCAAGGTATGATAACCTTCTCCAAGCCTCCAAGTACTTTCTCTGATACCACTGTTGGAGTTTATTGATCTCCAAAGTACAGCTAGAAGTAGGTGAAACCCAACAGGACCTAGTTGACTTTTTCACAAACTTGTATGCACAAACCAATTTTCTTGCAGAGCAAATTTCTCTTTACTCACTTGGAATTTTTCAAAACTGTTTCACACACATAAACTAGACTCTAAGAGCTTTCCAACAAGATATAGAACACCTCAAATGGATAAATACACAATGAGCTATGACCTTTGCAATATGCAGCTTTAATGGAGACCTTGAAACAGAGATGAACCTGAAGACACACATCACTTGCAGAGACTACTGCTCTTAACTCACAACTCCAATGACTTTGAAACTTTCCAGAATACAAGTAGACTTAAAGAGCTTTCTAACAAGCCAAAGAACACATGATTTGGATACATACACAAGGAGCTATGACCTCTGCAAGTTTGAGGTTTAATGGAGACCTTCAGCAGGGATAAAAAACAGAGAACACACACTACTTGCAGAGAGTATTGCTCTCAGCTCACACATCCAATGATTATGAAAATTTCCAGGAAGAAAGTAGACAGTAAGAGCTTTCCAATGAGCTATCAAACATGTAATTTGGATATATAATAAGGGAGATACAAGCTCTGCAATCTCTGCATACAAAACTACAGCAGTGTAGAGATACACATATGACTCTCTTGGACATCCCACAAGATCACGACTTTTCTCCTCTTTTTATAGCATGGGAAACTAATCTAAAACCTTCCTAATACATCTAAATTCGTGGTAGACACTTGGATGGAGGTATTACATGACTCAAGTGCTCAAATAAGCAAAGTATTGATGGACTTTGAGAACTAGCTACATCGACCTTCCACTAGGACACCACTGAAGCTCCCTTGTGACTCACTAATTTGACTCACCATGTTCTAGAACTCACGTGGTATTTTTGCTACATTTTATGAATAATATGAGCCTTCTTGAAGTATTTGAAGACTTCCCAAAGGTATTTACATAATTTGAAACTTGTACCCTACATAAAACAGATGTTCGCAACAGAAACTACACATTGCTTTTCAACATTAGAAGAATTAGAACTTTGTTATCAAAATAAGTCTAATTCCCATATTCTTATCTCTTCACTTGATATGTACGCATTAATTCAGGAATATGCCTCTAGTATTGATTATGAGTATGATGCCTTAGTGGAGACCAAATATAAAACTGTTAGTAAGAAGGTTAAACCCGTAGCTCAACCACTACCCAAATTCAGTAATGATATTATAAAGAATGTAAGTCATGAGCCAATCCTCAGAAATCCAACAAATATTGGCCATGTATTTACTAAAGAATCCTTAAATCAAATTAAATTAGATGCTAGTGGTTTCCTTCTTCCAGCAGAAAAAGAGTATTTTCTAAAGATTATTGAGCAACATGGAAGAGCATTTTCTCTTGAGCCTTCAGAGATAGGATGTGCAGATCCTAAGATAGTTTCACCAATGATTATTTTCACTATTCCCCATATTCCTTGGAATTTGCGCCCTATTCTTGTACCTAAAGCTCATCTTCCAGAGTTGATCAGATTACTTAAAGAAAAAATTCATATGCATATTTTAGAATCCTCTTCAGCTCCCTATTCAAACCGTTGGTTTACTGTGCCCAAGAAGAGTGGAAAACTTCGGTTTATCCAAGATCTTCAACCAGTTAATAAAGTGACCATTAGAAATGTGGGTACAGGTCCAATTGTGGATGAATTTGCGGAAGCATTTTCAGGCAATTCTATATATTCAATGGGTGATCTCTACTCTGGGTATGATCAATTTCAATTGGCATTAGAAAGTAGAGACATTACTACCATGAAAACACCTTTGGGATTAGTTAGGATGTGTACATTACCTCAAGGTGCGACCAATTCAGTAGCACACATGATGAGTGCAATGAATTTGGTTTTGCACGATTTTATTCCTCACATTACTATGCCCTTTATCGATGACATTCCCATTAAGGGTTGCTTGGAAGAAGAGAAAGATAGCACTCTGGATGAAGATGGTTGTCGAAGATTTGTTAAGGCTCATATCCTTGATTGCAAAAAAATCTTTGAGCGATTTATTCAAGTTGGCTTAACGTTATCTATAGAAAAATCTACTTTTGGTGTTAATGAGGTCCTCATTGTAGGTCATCTTTGTGGCCATTATGGACGGAAGCCATACCCTCAGAAAATTGATGCCATTAGTAAGATTTCGGAGATATGTCAAAATGTGAGTGAAGTTCGACGATTCTTAGGAGCTTGTATCTTCTATGTTATATGGATACCACATTTTGCACATATAGCTGACTGTCTTTATGATTTATTAAGGAAGAAAAGAAAATTTTTATGGACAGAAAAACATACTCAAGCAATGCGTAGATTAAAAAAGTTGCTTCAAGAAGCTCCAATCCTTAAACGTGTAGATTATACGAATAAGAAGCCCATTATTTTGACTGTTGATACTAGTCCTATTGGAATTGGCTGGGTCATAAGTCAAGATGATGAAGAGGGTAGAAGATATGCTATTAGATTTGGTGCTAAGATTTTACATAATACTCAAAGAAATTATCCTCAAATCAAAAGAGAACTTTGGGGTTTAATCACAGCTCTAAAGTCCGATAAAGAATATTTCATAGGAGCAAATGTGATTGTGGAGACAGATTGTTTACCGCTAATTGGAATGATCACAAACTGTTCTTCACCAGATATTGCAATGCTTCGTTGGGTTTCTTATATTAAATTTATCAATCCAATTTTAATTCATATTTCAGGAAAATCTAACTCTGTTGCTGATATGCTCTCAAGAGCTAGGTATGATGAGAATGATGAAGTCAAAGTAGATACTAATACGATAAATTATGATTCCCAAGTTTATGTATATGAAAAATTTAATTCAAATGAATATGAAGGAGAGTGGCTAGAGATTGGAAAGTATCTTAGTACTTTAGTTAGATCACCTTCATGGTCTTCAAACATATTTAGAAATATTAGAAAAAGAGCATTTAACTTTTTCTTAAAAAATGGATTACTTTGGAGACATGCAAGGGGGAAGATCAAAATGCCACAAAGAGTACTAGGTACTAAGAATCTTCAGATACAAGTTATGAAAAGCATGCATGATACTTTATGGGCCGGGCATAAAGGTTTTGTTGCCACTTATGAAAAAATTAGAGAGTGTTACTGGTGGCCAGGTATTTATGTTAATGTAAAGAAATATGTGGATTCTTGTGATGTATGTCAAATTTATTCATCAGTTAAGCATAGGGATCCACTACATCCTACGTATCCACCATGCATACACTATAAGTGGGTAGTAGACTTAGTCACTATGCCCAAAGGTATCGATAGAATGAGATACATAGTTCTTGCTCGTGAAGATCTTACTAATCATGTGGAAGGCCGAGCTCTTAGATCAAAAACTACTTTCAATGTATGCAAATTTCTTTTAGAGGATGTTATTTCGAGATTTGGGTATATTGAAAAAATAGTAGCCGATAGGGGCGAATTCGATGCGCAAGAGGCTAGGGAATTCTTTGCTAGGCATGGAATTCGTTTAGCTCTTACGACTGCATATAACCCTGAGGCTAACGGAAAAATAGAAAGAGGGCATTCCCCTATCATAAAAGCAATTTCTAAAGCTTGCAAAGGAGAATTGAAGAATTGGCCAAAATTTTTGCCATTCGCTTTGTGGGCTGATAGAATGACCTGTACGAGAACGACAGGGTTTATGCCGGCAGAACTTATGTACTGCCAAAAACCAATTTTTCCAGTAAATACCCGAATTCTTACTTGGACTATGCTTCCTTGGAAAGATAATTTATCTACTGCAGACTTGTTAGCTCTAAGGATTCAGCAACTAGAGCAAGGGAATGAGAGATTGAAAGACGCTGTAGAAAAATTAAAAATTTCTCGACTTAAAAATAAACAGTATTTTGATAAATCACATAGGTTAAGGCCAAAGCCAATAAAAATTGATGATTGGGTATTGATATATGATAGCACATTCGATATACAGTATGATGCTCGTAGAAAATTAAAAAAGCGTTGGTTTGGACCTTATGTGGTGGTCAAAATCTATGAAAATGGAACGTATGCTTTAAGAGAGTTAGATGGAACTCCGCTTAAAAATTTAATTGCAGGTAAAAGAATTAAAATATTTAAACAAAGAAATGGAGAATTTTATGATATAATATACGATGAAGGAAGTGAAGAATGATTTGTTTTAAGAAAAATAATGTTTAAATTTTCTTATAATAATGTTTTTTATTATTTATTTCTTTTACATGTATGAAAATATAAACTTATTTATAAAAATTAATTTGTCTTGAAAATCTTTCCATTGTTTACATTGTTACTTGATAGAAGGAGTTGAAAATATTTGTTTTTTGAACCAAGTAATTAAAGACTAATTTATGATAAAGATGAAGCGCAGGAGATTGAAGATAATTCATGCAGTTTACAAATTCTAGCAATCAAAGCGATATTTGGATGAAAGGCGATGTTAAAGATGGAATCGATATAGATCAGGTGAAACAGTTCTAACCCTGATTAGTATTTTAAGTTTTGTTTTTCCCTGCACTATCATAAGTAGATATGTACAGTCTTCAGCTAGGTTAAGAAACTTCTTATAAAATTATGAAAAGTAGAATTTACACTGAAGTAGGGATGTGCTTGAAGTGTAGATAGGGATTAGAGACCTATGGCTGTCATATGAATAGTTGAAGGAACCCTTAACTTGCAACTCCTAGTAGAAGTAGACGTGTTTTATATAGGTAAGCTTCCTTAAATCTGACCCATTTAGCAAAAGAGATCCTAATTCCTGCTTTAGCTTACCTCTAGATCCTTTGCTCTGATTAGGGGTTAAGCCTTTCCCCTTCATCAAAAAGAAAAAAAAAAGTTGCGTAGAAAAATTGAAAGCAGTACATTAATGGTTGCTGCATATGAAAAGAGGAAAAATGACAAAAAGGAAAAATTATGATTAAAAAAAAAAATGAGATAAAAGAAAAATCAAATAAATCAGTTGTGGTCTCGAAATCACTTCTGATTTGAAAAGCGGGCTATATAAGGCGGATGTATGCTAAAGGGGAGTTAGTTTTTTGTATCTTAATGGCAAATGGTTAGGAGATGAGGGTAGAAGGCCTATATAACATATGCTTTACTTATGAACAGAGTTAATAGAAGAGTTAGTACGAACACTATTTAAATGACTTCTATAGTTTCTTTCTAACACCTGTTTCCAATTCATGCATTGAACGAAAAGGTTTAAATTCAAGTTTACATAATTTTCTAAGTTTTCTTTGCTATTTGAAGATGTACTAATGATAGAAGCATTTTTTATATACAGGCAATTTTAATTTAAGTCATGAATAAGTTTCAAAAGAATTTGATATTTCTTTCTATGATCTGCAGGTTGGCGCATCCGGAGGATGCACAGGTTTGGCCGGGGCGAATGTCGGAAAGTTTTCAACTTTCCAATTGATGACCAGAGAAAATGAAAATTAATTTAATTGGTGAATTCTAACATTGTAGATCACTATTAAATACTTATGTTAATTTGAATTAACTACTTTTGAAGTGTTTGCAGGAACAAGAAATGATCCAGGATACATGTTCATATTAGGGTTTACCCTAATTACTCATTTAATGAGTTGTTTTATTAATGCATGCAAGATTCATGGGTAATTAACCCTAGGATTTCATAAGTTGATATGATTTTATGTTAATTGAGTTAATCCAAAGGGTCTCAAAAGATTTTAATGGGTTATCAATTGATTTTTAAAGGGTTTTATTGAATTTTAAGGGTTAAAATCATAGGTATTTTATTAAAGTAATGTTTAAAAAGAGTATTTATGGATTAACAATTAAAATATGATTTATTGAATTAATTTAATCATCTGTGTGCATTTAAATCCTAAGGTTCTAATTAATTAAAAGCCTAACCTAAGCTTAAATTAAAGGATTTATTTAAATAAGAAATATAGGTTAATTAAATTAAAATGATTAATTAAAAGAATCAATATCTAGTGGTCTATATGAGTACTAGGAAAAAGAATGGTTTATATAAGATGTGTAATTAAAGTGAATTAAGGAGTGGTTTGAGTAAAAGATGCAGTTAAAGGAGGTTAAAAGAGAAACTATAAATGAATGGTAAAGATGAAAGTGGGTAAAAGAATGGAGTAAGTGAGTTGTGTAAATAAATTCAATTTAAAGTGTGGTGAAAGTAAGGAGATTAAAGTGTGGTTGTAGATTAAAAGTTAAAACCAAAAGAGTGGATTAGGAAGGACTTGTGTATGTATTTAAATGTGTGTTGAGCTCAAGTTTCTCCTAATGTTTTTTGCAGGTACTTCTTTCTTTCTTTGTTTTTGTTCCTTATGCATATTTCCTTTAGCTTGTGTTTACGCACGCAGAGAGAGAGAATGTCTGGCAGTTTTGCGTGATCGGGTAGAGCATGAGAGAGTTTTGGTAGTTTAGAGTTTAGCCGAGAGAGAATTTTCTTCTCCCTCCACGGGCTGCAGCGCGCAGCATGTAGAGGAGGAGAAAGTAGGCAACGCGTTGATCCTTTGCTTAGTGCACCTTGTGAATTTCCGTCGCAGTTCTACGTAGATCTTCCTTCTATCATTCATCACCGCCCAATCTGAATAGACCTCCTGCCATCTTTGCTGGGCTTTGCTTTTCGACAGGAGCGTACGGTAGTCTTCGATCGTTTGTTATGGGCTCTCATGTCAACTTGATTCTCTACGTCTCCGTTTGCACCAAAAGCTTCCATACCATTTCTGAGTATCTCAACGGAGATAAAGATCTTCCACGCATCGCTTTGAAATGTCTTCGGATGCTTCCACCGCACCATAGCAGGTTCAGCCACACCAGTAATCATCGCATATTCGCATGTATCTTGACGGAACAATTCATGTTTTGCACTATCGCAGATGAGGGCCTCAAAAGATCCCAGGTCATGGCTTTCTTAGAACAAGTGCAGCAGGAATTTATGTCTTATATTAAGGCAGCAGGTCTCTTTGGAGATCAAAGGACATTAGAGAGGATATCCCTTAATTCCAAATTTAAGCCTGTGTTTCGGCGCCTAGCTAACCCTTACATAGGCATGCCTCAGAAGGAAAAGGATCGTATTGCAGAAGAGGGGATCAAATTTCCTAAGAGATGTCTCTTGGGGTTGCATCGTGTGCTTTCTGTCATATTGATTTCTTTCGCTTCCGTTACTGCATGGCTTGCACGTCTATGCCTATGGCGAGGGTATGCGAACAAGCTATTAAATTTTTGCGCAGTGTTTGAATCATTATTGATATAGAATATAGTACGCCCTTTGTGAATGAAAAAGGATTCTAACATATGGAGAAGGTTATGTAATGAAATGAAGGAGGAACGTTTCTGATGTCTTGAAAAGAAGCAATCAAAGTAATATTCGACTTTGCTTAACTTATCCGGCTGCTCTATTCTGCGTACGTAGTCGTTCTGAAAATTAATTATACAGCGAAGATACTGATACAATCCGTATTGAAGGTAAAGAATGGCGTTGTAATTACTGATACTAATGAGTCTTTAAGTCAAGCATCATAATCTTGCTAAGATCCTCTCTAAGACGCTTTTCTGCGCCATTCTTTGTTTGGAGTTATTCTGGCGATAAGTGTGCATATCCCTCATACGTAGAAACATGCTCGGTTTAGTTATTGAAAGACCGATTAAAATACAAGTTTTCCTGACTAAAATAAAAAACTCTACGCATTCAGTTTGTGGAATGCTTGGCAAATCAGTTATTATGCCAATAATGATGCATTTTCTTTTCATAACAACAATAGAAAAAAAAAAGAAAACATAGATGTGCATTGTGGCTATCGATGCTGGTCAAAACGATCATTTAAACGGTGTTCATATGCGTATGCAGTTAGGAAGCCTTAGGTACCTAGGCTTCATAGAGATTCTTGTAGGGAAGGCATACGAGACAGTAGGTCACCTGTACAACAGAACCAAGGAAAGCAAGCAGCTTAGACCATTGAAGCAAAACATTGATCTTATTGAGGAGCAAGTCAAAATAGCCATCCATCCTATTTTGGCCAATATAGGCGGCAAACCACATGAGCTGTTACTATTTGTTGATCGGAAGGTGGACAGCATTACGAGCACCATCGACTATGGTTTATTGGATGAGCTGTGGGGCAGAACATATTATGCATTTGATGCTGCAAAATATGTTTCACGAAAAATGTTCGTTCTTTTTCAAGAAATTCAGAAGGAGGGCATTGTAGGAGCTGCAAGATCATATTACTTCAAACATGAAGTGCTGGCCCAGCAGTGGTCTTCTGAAGCCTGGAAACAATTTGTGGACTGGTCTCCTGCACTGCAAAACCTTCACTTTACAGCCCCTTGAGATGAATAATCTGATCGAACACACTTAGATTGAACAAGTCCCCAATCGACTTGGAGATCAAAAGGACGAGCATGGTTAATGGGAGAGAGAACGAGATAGGATAGATAGAGAGAAAAGAAAGTTCACTTAATAATGAAATTGAGTATTAATTAATTAATTAATTTATTTATTTTATTTATCATTGCTTAAATTCTTTTCTAGGTGTTTAGTATATTGATGTATGAAGCTTTAATGTGTATGTTTTAAAGTGCATATGCATGGTAGTGTATGATTATGGGTATGTTGACCATGAGTTAGCATATGGTAGCATAAAAGTATGTGTTAAGATATAAGTACATGGGTTCTTTTAAGCATAAGCATAAATGTGTTTATATTTGCATCATATCAACATGTTAGTATGTCTAAGTTAAATGTTAGCATGTGCAAGAATGTATGTTAGAATCCATGAGCATGAATATGCTTTAATGTATGTGAAGTATGTCTTTTATGTTTTATTGATTTTTTTTGTAAGATTATTAATACCTAATGTTTTTTGCAGACATTGAAAGCAAAAGTATCAAAGAGCATCGTGACAAAAGAGGAGATTTCAACAAATCAACCAACAATCTGATATAAATCCATAGCAATTATCCTTGATTAAGCTTTGTATAGGATTCACTAGTTGTTAGCAATCGTATAGAGAAAGTATATCATTTTTATAGCATTATAATCATCCAGTATTGTCATTAGGGTTAATTCAAATTCTAATTTGTATCCGCATTCTTGTCAATTTTTAATTTCAATTTCTCTTGATTATTCCCAGAAAAGATTCTGAATTGATCATTCATATGTCGATAGAAAGAGGAACAACCAGTAATGCTAAAAATGAATCTGTTAGGAAGCATGAATTAGAACATTTAATTTTAGGCACCTTATTACCATCTCCACTTGAAACTTCATCTACCAACGAACATATCGAACCTGAAAGAATCAAAGATAAAATAGTTCACGAGTCGTTACGGCCGATCGAATACGATCGTCTTTTTTCGTGCCTATTACCATTATTTACTATCGTTTTGCCTGAACCAGAATTTAACGACGACTTATTCCCACCAGCATTACTGCGGAAATCAAGCATAGATCAAAATACAACTGAAGAACAGGAGATAATTAAAAATCAAATTACCAAGGAAAACTTAGTTTCACCGTATCAAATCAAAGCTATGGAGCTATATAGAGCAGCCCAGCCTTACGGTTCTTAAACAATTAAAGTGTTGCCATTATCTACTCCATATTTACTAAATTTACGAATAAATTAGAATTTCTTTTACCTTAGACGAAAGAAAATATACCTAAAACACCTACGATTGTCTCATACACCCTGCGTGTGCCGAGGGATTTAGTGGCTGACTGATCCACCAGCCTTATGTCCGCAACTTCCCGACAACGTGTATGTGTATGTGTATGTGTATGTGTATGTGTATGTGTATGTGTATGTGTATGTGTATGTGTATGTGTATGTGTATGTGTATGTGTATGTGTATGTGTATGTGTATGTGTATGTGTATGTGTATGTGTATGTGTATGTGTATGTGTATGTGTATGTGTATGTGTATGTGTATGTGTATGTGTATGTGTATGTGTATGTGTATGTGTATGTGTATGTGTATGTGTATGTGTATGTGTATGTGTATGTGTATGTGTATGTGTATGTGTATGTGTATGTGTATGTGTATGTGTATGTGTATGTGTATGTGTATGTGTATGTGTATGTGTATGTGTATGTGTATGTGTATGTGTATGTGTATGTGTATGTGTATGTGTATGTGTATGTGTATGTGTATGTGTATGTGTATGTGTATGTGTATGTGTATGTGTATGTGTATGTGTATGTGTATGTGTATGTGTATGTGTATGTGTATGTGTATGTGTATGTGTATGTGTATGTGTATGTGTATGTGTATGTGTATGTGTATGTGTATGTGTATGTGTGTGTATGCATGTCTATGTATATGTGTATTTGTGAATGTATGTGTGTGTTTGCATGTCTATGTATATGTGTATTTGTGAATGTATGTGTGTGTATGTGTATGTGTGTATGTGTTTTCTATCAACAAGCTATTGGATGCTTGATTTAATAATGCATTATCGGCCTGATATTCAATTTGTTGTTTGTTGGATGAGCAAGTTTATGCATTGCCATGGTGTTAAGCATTCGCAGGCAATTAGCTGCATCTTTTGCTACTTGAGTGGTTCCAGATACTTTGATTCTTTTGTCCCAAGGAGGGATCATTACCACTAGATTTACATGCTTTTTTTACTCTTATTGGATTCATTTCCATGACACTCATGTGTCCACCAATGGTTTTTACTTTATGCTTACTAGCTTATGCATATCTTGATTGAGCAAGAAGCAACCTGTTGTGGCCACTTCTAGTTGTGAGGCTTAGGGCAACTTTCAAAGTGATTGTTGAGTGTGTGTGTGTGTGTGGCTCAAACTCCTTTTGGCTAATTTGGGTGTGGTTCAATCTTCTGTCACCACCATGTGTACTAACAGTCAAAGTGCATTGGTAGTTGTGAGGAACCCTGTGTTCCATGCTCGAACAAAGCACATTGAGGTGATCTATCATAATGTCAGGGAGAGACTCTCTATTGGAGGGATTAGTTTGGCTTATGCACCCACATAGGATAATGTTGTAGACCTTTTCACAAAGGCCCTACCTAGTGAGAAGTTTAAAGTTTTTCACAAAGCTTTGGGATTACTTCCTTTTGTGGATTGATTTCTTTCCACATAGCTTGGCACTCCTTTATGCATGAGTGTCAAATCCTTCTTCATCACATCCCTCAAAGGGGGGATTTATTGATATATTTGATAGTGATGTGTGTGAACACACTTAAGACTTTCAGGGCACTTTTTCCCTTGTTAGGAGGGTTTTTCCCTCGGCTTCTATGTATGCATATAACCCTAATGAGTCACTTATCTTTGTACATTCACTTGGTAATGCAAACAATGGTGTTATTCTCCAATATTCTTCTTCCTTGTGTTGTACATGTACTTTCATAATTCTAAAGCATCCAACAAAATGGAAATTCACTAATGGTCATGATGCCCTTCAAAAAACTTGATTTCCTTGTGCAATCACGATGGTTCTTGCTCAGTGCAATGGCCTACAAAGACTACAATGGCCCCTATTTTTGCAAATTTTTGGTCCATTTTTTGTGTCTCTTGTGTGCTTTCCTAGGTTTTTAAGGTATAGAGTAAGAGTATGCAAAAACTCTTCATAGAAAACCATTATTTTTCACAAAAGAACCTATTTCAAAATTTCAAAGCTTGTAGCTCCCTACACACACAAGAGAGCATTATTACCTTAAAGAATCCATTTTTGAAATTTCATGTGAAAAGCTTCACTACACAAGGTGTAGCAAGCTTTTGAGAATTTGTTCTCTCTTCCTCTCTGTTGATATATTTAGGTAGTGATGTGTGTGAACACACTAGGACCACCAAGGCACTTTTTTCCCTCTTTAGGAGGTTTTTTCCCCCCAGCTTGTATATATGCCTATTGCCCCAATGGGTCACTTATCTTTGTACATTCTAGTGGTAATACATTTAGTATTGTGTGTTGTGCTCTAAGCTTCTTCTTCTTCCTTGTGCTATTCGCATGCTTCCATAGACCTCGAACTCCAACAATTGGTATCAGAGCAAGTTGCCACTTCATCTAGGGCATTGTCGACACTCCTCCGATCATGGTCTAGAACCGCATGAAATTTGGCATGCATACTCGGCGTGATTAGGAGATCAAAATGGCTTCACTTTGTGGTGCCGAAATCGTGATCTGAGCTCGTTTTCGACCTCCAAATGCACTATGTTACCGCTTGTGCTGGATATTTTTTCTTTTTGTGCCAAAGATATATTTAGGTTTCAGACCGCCAGTATAAGTGCCTTGAAGTCTACTACAAGTTTAGCAGAACTTGATAGGGTAGTCATGTTCAACATTTTTAGATACAATCATTCTGCATCAAGGTATTTTAATCAGTGGCCATGGCTGAAAGCAGTGATGTATTTTGTATGTTGGCTGTTGAGGATAAGTTGGATGGTACGAATTACCCATTGTGGGCTTATATGATGCATCATGTATTGGTCGCAAAAGGACTGTGGAATATTGTGCAGGGTGTTGAACGACGTCCTATGACACCTACCAAAGCTGATGCAGATGGCATCGAAGATGGTGATATTCTATAGATTTCTATTCATGCTATGATTCTTGTTGCACATACTGTAGAGAAAAATTGTTGTGATGGCAAAGATGCTCAGGCACATGCATTGATAGCCTTGTCTATCAAACGTGCCATTATTCCTCACATTCGCTCTTGCAAAACAGCTAAGGATGCTTGGGATACACTTACCACATTGTACCAAGCTAGGAATGAGGCTCGTGTTGCTTACCTCCAAAAACAGTTGGAGAGTGAGCATATGAATGAAGGTGATCCTATGGATAATTTTCTAACAAACATCAAAGATTTGAAGGAACAATTAATTTCTGTTGATGAAGTCTTGCCTGACAGTTCACTTGTGCAGAATGTTCTAAATGGTCTTCTCAATTCATACCAGCGTTTTGCTTCTACTCTTCTTTTGATTATGAAAGGCAATCCAAATTCCTTGACATTTGAAGAGTTAGTCTTTGTTATGCAGGAAGAGCAGTCTAGGCAGAATAGGTCCATTGTGTGTGTTGCAGATGAAGCTTTCCTGGCTAGAGAAAAGGGCAAATGTAAATGGAGCTCTTCTACTAGTAAGCAGAAATCTGCTAATTCTGCACAATCAAAGAAGGATGACAGAGACAACAAGAAAATTGAAAAGTAGAAATTGTTTTGCAAATACTGTAAAGGAAATTATAATATCATCAAGAGCTGTCCAAAATTGGATGCTAAAGAAGCAAAGAAAAAAGAGGCCGGAATGGTTGTTGTAGAGGCCTCTACACTGAAAACAAAGTCGGCTAATCTTGTGCAGAATGAAGAATGGGTGTTTACTACTGTTTGTAGTTTTGACCCATCTTCTCATGAAGAGTGTATGTCTACAGAAGACTCAAATGTTTGGTACTTTGATAGTGGGGCAACCAAACATATTACCTCATAGTGCAGTTTCTTCACTTCACTTGAGCCTGCCCCTACAGGGAATACTATCACATGTGCTAGGAACTCCTCTTATCCTGTTATGGGAGTTGGTAAGATCATTCTGACTATTGTTGATGGTAGTTCTTTTACATTGTTAGATGCTTTATTTATGCCAGGGATCAAGAAAAATCTGTTATCAATATTTGCATTAGCCAAGATTAGCTTTGTTGTGAAATTTGTTGATGATAGATGTACTGTTCATGATCTGTCAAATGGTGACATGATTATTACTTCTGGCATTTTATAGAATGGGCTATATAAGCTCATAGACTATGAAAAAATTGTGAATGATTCATCATGTGTAGTACATGATTCTCAGGCTATGTCAGATGCAAAGCTTTGGCATGCACACTTTGGTCACCTGAATATTGGTACTTTGATATGCCTGTAGAAATTTGATATGGTATCCTCTTTGCCCAAACTTGAGGCACTTGGTAAACATGTTTGTGAAGGCTATATTTTGGGCAAAATGTAGCGTTCCTCCTTTCCAAAAGATGGTTCAGTTTGAGCTACTCAAAAATTACAGCTTGTTCATAGTGATGTTTGTGGTCCTATGCAGACACCCTCTTTTGGAAATTATCTGTACTTCGTGACTTTCATTGACGATTTTTCTAGGCATGCATGGGTATATCCATTGAAAGCAAAGTTCAAAGTGTTTATGTGCTTCAAATTGTTTTTGGTTTTGGCTGAAAATCTATCAGCATGTAAAATGGGCACCCTCCGTTCTGATCGAGGGGGGTCAAGAGTCAGGCTTTACCACAGTTTCTGGGTTGAGGCTGTCATGTGTGCGGCATATGTACTTAATAGGTGTCCCACTAAAGCATTGCAGTCTATCACTCCATATGAGGCTTGGCATGGTCGTAAGCCATCTATTGCTCACCTGTGTGTTTTTGGTTGTCTGACATATGCATTAGTGCCTAAACAACATCGCATGAAATTGGATGATAGAGCTGTGAAATGTATTTTTGTTGGGTACAGTTCTAAAAGCAAAGGCTATTGTCTATATCATCCACAGACTAAATGCATTTTGGTTAGTCGTGATGTTGTTTTTGTGGAAGATGCTATTCAGCCATTACTTTCATGTAATAAGGAGACATTTGTTAGCTCCAGAGACATGTATGACAATTTTCTGCCTCTTTTTATAGGTGGATAGTCTAGTGTTGGTCCTAATGAGGCAACTTCTCAGCCTTTATAAGTTTCATGTGATGATGCAGTTCATTCCATTTCTGATGCAGATTTGCATGATGCACTTGTTGATGAGAGAGCTGATATTGAGGAGGCAAAAATTATGCCAAAATGGTTGGTGCAGACTTTACGTGATAGCAAATTAGATGCACCTCTATCATACCGTACCCGTTCAGGCTCTCATAGAGCCTCTTTTGCATCAAATTGCTATGCTATGGCTGCCTCTAGTCTCTGTGATGAGAATGAGCCTATTTCATTTGATGAATCACAAAATTTTGAAAATTGGATGGTTGCTATGCAATCTGAATATGATGCTATAATGAAGAATGGTACCTGGTCTTTATGTGACTTGCCTCCTGGCAAGAAGGATATTGGCACTAAGTGGGCATACAAGCTAAAGTGTAAGCCTGATGGAACAGTTGATTGACAAGTATAAGGCTAGGCTTGTTGCAAAGGGTTATGCTCAGGAAAGAGGCATTGACTTTGATGAGACCTTTGCTCCTACTTGCAAATGATTATTGTTTGCCACACACATGGAAAAATTCATTCATCACTAGGATCCAACAACACATAACTGTCAACATCAAAAATACTCAAACATATGAATTAGAAACGTTGTACTGCACAATGATCTCTAGTTTTCATGTTAGCTCCACCCATTATTTGTTGAAATTTCCATCATGGATTAGATCCCTCTCTCTTGAACAAAATTTCCTTTGAAGATCTTAGACTCCAATCATAAGGGTCTGATTAGCTTCATAATAACCTTCTCAAAATCTATATGCATTGCATGTTGTTGAGATCCATTTTGCTTTGAGCTTGTGATGTGTTTTTGTCCTTTTGACATGAGCTTGTGATGCACGTAGACGCCCTTTCTATCCTTTCTTTATACATTCCTTTTTCATAATTGATACCAACTTCTCTTTAAGCAAACGAGAGAATAATCAGTCAGGAGGTGAAAATGAGAGATTTTTTGTTCATGTGCTTCATTGTCTTCTCCTTCATGAAGAACCCATCCTCAAAAATCCAGGCGTGCATGTCCTTCCCTAACTAAAGGCCTTTTCTTTCCCATACTTCATTCAGACATCTAGCCTCAAAAATCAAGGAAAACACACATCACTGCTCTCCATGTGTGTCGACCTTTTTAATCTGTTAGTATGCAAGTTTTTGTTTATTTTCTTTGCTTCCTAAAAAAACATACATAAGAGATGTTTTCTCTTCCTTTGTTTTCACCCATAGCAAAACCTTTTTCTTTACTTTTGATATACATCTTGCCTCAAGAGAATCTTCTTATGAAATTGCAATCATCGATTCATGGTATAGTACATCACTTGTGAGTTCCCAAGCATCCATAGTTACATATGTGAAGCTTAAAGATAAAGTTCTTTTAGATGTTCCCACTCTTCTCATTCAAGTATTACTTGAAAGGATAGAGACAATAAATAAAAAAATTTCATGACATTCGACGATCATTATGAGGATGCAAATCTTCACAAAGACACAACAACGACACAAAAAAATAGTAGGCTGAGAAGGAGCTTAATTTGCTTTGATACCATTGTTGGGTGTGTGAGTGAGTAAGGAAGCATGAATAAAAGTACACACAAGATCAAAGAAGGTGATCAAAGCATAGAGACACACAATGGTTGGAAGAGATCTTTATAGATAGATGACTAGTAATATGAGAATGAGCAAAGTGAGAGCTAGAAGTAAATCTCTAGGTACAAAGTACCACCACATATGAGTATATCATGTATATGTGGTTACATAAGGAAAAAACCTCTATCTAGCACTAGATTAAAAATTTTTCATGTATATGGAAACGATTCACATCAAAGCTACTAGAGGGATACGTAAGTGTAACATAATTTTCTTTCTACATTGATGCAAACCTCCTCTAGCCTATTGATTGATGAGAGTCTGATAAAGATCAAGTGAGACTTCTTTGCCCATATAGACTCTGTCCTAGGAGAGCCATGTAAAAACTCAAAAGGCTCAATCAAAATTACCCCATACACCAATTGAAAGGGAAAGTGGCATGTGGCTTCTTTGCATGCCAACTTGTAGGCCCATAGGGTTCCTACATATTTAGTACCCCAAGTAGTAGGCCATAGACCATGTTCCTTTATGGAGACGGATACCACTATCTTGTTTGTTGAAGTTGCTTACCCATTTGGCCTTGGATAGTAAGCACATGAAGTGCAAAATATAATCATGTACTTGTTAGATTTCATACAATACTTTGCTGAAAAAATGAGTCCCTTGGTCAATACAATTTTTAATGGATACCCATATCTACAAAAGGGGTTGATATACAGAAATTTAGCTAGAATGCTCTATTGTGGACATGTGGCCATCATGACACTCATTCCCATTGCCCCTTAGGTACCTTAGGATATCACCTCAGCTAGGGACCTTGGATATACTTAGCCCTTGTCCCACACACACATATAGAGGTCTCTATAGGCCAATGTCTAAAACTCTCTCCCCCTTCTAAAGATCATTGTCCTCAATGATCAATGAGGGAAGGTACTTGTGAACCTGAGCTTCTAATTCCCAAGTAGAATATGTAAGTGGTAATCCTCTCCAAGCTACCAAATACTCTTCAATGACATAGTTTCTCAACCATGTTTGCCGCCTATCTAATATCCCATCTAGAGAGTGATCTATGCTATCACTTTTGCAAAAAATCAATACCCTCTATTAGATTATCCTTCCTAGAAATATATTTTCAAATTTACTGACATGAAACACTGGATGGACTCTACAATCTAGAGGAAGCTCTAATCTGTATGTGACATCACTAAGCTTCTTAACTATCTTTCAAGGTCGAAAAAAACCTTAGTGAAAGCTTAATGCACTTCCTTATGGATAGTGAAGTTGATCTTGTTGGTACTTGAAGAAAAAATCTATCTCCTTCTTCAAAGACTCTAGGAGATCTCTTCCTATCGGCATATTCTTTTTCCCTATTAGTTACTTCCTGCATCTTGGCTATAGTTATTTCTAAATTTTCTTGGAGATTTTCTAGGAACTCCAAAGCACTAGGACATTTCTATGGCATTTCTATGGTATTGGGACCAATAGAATTCATGCCATAATTCATCTCAAATGGAGACATTCTTGAAACTTTATGAAGTCTATTATTATAAGAAAACTCTACTAATGGAAAATGACTATTCCAATCCATTTGCCTCTCAGGCACATATGCCCTCAACATGTCCTCTAGGATCTAATTGAACCTCTTGCTTTGACCATCTATCTGTGGATGATCACCACTACTCATCTTCAATGACACTTTCGGCTTGTCAAAGACAAACTTCCAAAAGTGTCCCGTGAATGTAACATCCCTATCTGGAACTATGGATGTAGATAACCCATGCAATCTAAAGACATGCTAGATAAATAGCTTTGCTACCCGTGGAGCTTCTAGCACCTCTTGTGTGGGTATAAAATGAGACATTTTGCTCAATCTCGCTACCATGACTAAGATAGCATCCCGATTCCTTTAGGTCCACCCCATTATGAATTCCACGGATACATTGTCCCAATTGGGCTGTGGATTCTATAATAGGTGTAAAATACCTAGTGTCTTAACCCTTTCTGCTTTGTTTTCATGACACATAAAGAATTATTAAACATGTGTGTGGACATCTCTTTCTAATCCATATCGGAGTTTGAGGTTTGCAAAAGCACACAGACAACACAAGGAAGAAGAAGAAGATTGGACCACAACACACAATATTGAATGTATTACCAAGTGAATGTACAAAGATAAGTGACTCGTTAGAGTTATAGGCATATATACAAGCCAAGGGAAAAAATCCTTCTAAAGAGGGGAAAAATTACCCTGACGATCCTAAGTGTGTTCACACACATCACTATCAAAATATATCAACAAATCCCCCTTAAGAGTGATGCAATGAACAAGAAGTTGGCAGTCATGTATAAGGAAGTGGCAAGCTATGTGGAAAGAGATCAATCCACAAAAGGAAGTAAGCCCAAAGCTTTGTGGAAAGCTTCAAACTTCTCTCGAGGTAGAGCCTTTGTGAAAAGATCTACAATGTTATCATGTGTGGGTACATATGCCCAATCAATCTCCCCAGAAGAGAACCTCTCCCTGACATAATGATAATGCACCTCAATGTGCTTTGAGCGAGCATGGAACATAAGGTTCCTCGCAACTATCAATGCACAGTGAAGATGGTGGTGGCAAAAGACTAACCAACACCCAAATCAGTGAAAAGGCTTCTCACCCACACACACTCAAGAGTCATTGTGAAAGCTTCCCTATACTCAGCCTCAGAATTAGAAGTGGCCATAGTAGGTTGCTTCTTGCTCGAAAAAGATATGCATGAGCTACCAAGCATGAAGAAAAACCACTAGTGGGCACATGAGTGTCATAGCAACCAGCCCAGTCGATGTCAAAAAAAGCATGTAAATCTAGCAATAGTGATCCCCCTTGGGATAAAACAATCCAAGTAGTCGGGTACCACTCAAATAGCGAAAGATGTGCTTAATCGCCTACCAATGCTTGACACCTAGGCAATGCATAAACCTCCTCATTTGAGAGACAACAAATTGAATATCAGGATGAGTAATGCATAAGTAAATCAAGCATCCAATCGCTTGTAGATAGAGAACAACATCAAATGCATCTCCAGCATCATGAAGACTCAATCGTAAACCTATTTCCATAGGAATAACAATAAGTTTCAAATCTTCAAGGCCAAAATGTTGCAATAATGTGTCAATATGTTTTGTTTGACACAAAGCTATTCCACCATCGACTTGCATAAATTGAATGCCCAATAATGATGCAAATGCCCCAAATCTGACAGCTCAAAAGAGGCATGCAAATCAGTATTAAAATTAGCAATATGCTTCTCATTAGGACCATTGAGCAGCATGTCAAAGACATAGACAACAATGATCATAGGCACATCATTTGCACACTCAACGTATAAGGTGCTCTCAATTGGATTGTTCTCAAATCCATGTGCAATCAAGTAGGCATGTATCTTTTCATACAAAGAATTTGGTGCTTGCTTCAAACCATATAATGCCTTTTTCAACATGCACACTTTGTTTTCATGCCCTTTTTGCACAAAACCACGGGGCTGAAATACATACACTTCTTCATGTTAGTCACCATTCAAAAATATAATTTTAATATCCAACTGATGTACATTCCAACCATGATGAACAACAAGTGCACAAATGCTATGAGTGGTGGTCATTTGGCATGTGGGAGCAAAGGTCTCATCAAAATCAATGCCTCTCTCTTGAGCATAACCTTTTGCAACAAGCCTAGACTTATACTAATCAATTGTTCCATCAGGCTTGCACTTCATCTTGTATATCCATTTAATGCCAATGGCCTTTTTGCCTAGAGGAAAATCACATAAAGACCAAATACCATCCTATATAATAGCATCATATTCTGATTGCATAGAAACCATTCAATTTTTTTACTTTTGTGCTTCATAAAAAGAAAGAGGATCATTCTCATCACAAAGACTAAAGGCAGCCATTGCATAGCAATCTGACGTAAAAGAAGCACTATGAAAGCCTAAACAAGTATGATCTGATAGAGGTGCATTTAAATTGCTATCTCGCAAAGTCTACACCAACCATTTAGGCATAATTTTTTCCTCCTCTATATCAACCCTCTTATCAACAAGTGCATCATGTAAATCTACATCAGAAATGGAATGATCTACAATATCATGTAAAACCTATAAGGGCTAAGAAATTGACTCATTTGGACCAGCACTTCACTATCCACTTGTAAAAATAGGTAACAAAGTGTCATACACATCCTTGGAGCTAACTAATGTCTCCTTAACACATGAAAATAATGGCTGAGTTGCATTTTCCACAAAAACAACAACATGGTTAACCAAAATGCATTTAGTCTCTAAATTATACAGACGGTAGCCTTTACTTTTAGAACTGTATCCAACAAAAATACATTTCACTATTTTGTCATCCAATTTCTTGTGTTGTCTTTTTGGCACTAATGCATATGCAAGACAACCAAAGACACACACATACTTGCAACCATGCCAAGCCTCATATGGAGTGATAGAGTGCAGTACTTTGGTGGGACACTTGTTAAGTACATATGTTGCACACATAACAGCCTCAAGCTAGAAGCTATGTGGTATATTCTGACTTTCGACCATACATCTCACCATCTTCATGAGAGACATGCTCTTTCTTTCAACAACTCCATTTTGTTGATGCGTATACGACATTGTACATTGATGTTTCATCCCATGTTCAACCAAAAGTGCATTAAAATGAGAAGACATATACCCCCTCCCATCAAAATGGAGGCTGCCCAATTTACATGCTGATAGGTTTTTAACCAAAACCAAAAGCTATTAGAAGCACATAAACACTTCGGAATTTTCTTAACGGATACACCCATGCATGCCTAGAAAAATCATCAATAAAAGTAATGAATTAAAGGTAGTTCCCAAAAGATGTCTACATAAGACCATAAACATCACTATGAACAAGCTGCAATTTCTGAGTAGCTCTAACTGAACCATCTTTTGGGAAGGAAGAACGCTGTGTTTTGCCCAATACAGCCTTCACAGACATGTTTACTAGGTGTAGCAAACTAGCAAAGAGAGGACACCATTTCAGATTTCTATACGTGTAGCAAAGTAGCAAAATTCAGATGAACAAAGCGTACATGCCAAAGCTTTGCATCTGAGATAGCCTGAGAATCTTGTACTTCACATGCTAAATAATTCATAGATTTTGCATAGTCTATGAGCTTATACAACCCACAACATAACATGCCAGAAGCAATAATAACATCACCATTTGACAGATCATGAATCGTACATCTGTCATCAACAAATTTGACAACCATTTTGGCTAATGTTGAAACTGATAATAGATTTTTCTTGATCCCAAGCACAAACAAAGCATTTGAAAATGTGAAAGAACTACCATCAACAATAGTCAAAATGATCTTACCAACTCCCATTATAGGATAAGAGGAGTTGTTAGCACATGTGACAATATTCTCTGTAGGGGCAAGCTAAATTGAACTAAAGAAATTGTGTTGTAAGGTAATATGTTTGGTTGTGCCACTGTCAAAGTACCAAACATCTGAGTCTATTGCAAACATACACTATTCATGAGAAGATGAGTCATAGCTGCAAATAGTAGTAAATGCCCATTCTTCATTCTGCACAAGATTAGGTGCCAAAGAGTGACACCTCTCCTTTCTAACTAAAGGTCAAATAGTTTCTCTTAGTCCCAAGAAGAATGTGTAGACTTGGAGAAAGTGTGAAATGGAATTTGGTACTTTAAAAAGTATCTCCCTATATTTATAAATGTTTGGTTTTTTTTACTAATGAAAAAACCAGATGTCAAGTGCCCTAGACCTCTTGCCCAGTGGCACGAAGTTATTATAGAACAAGATTTTGAATTGTTCCCAAGTCATGGGCTCTTTTTTATCTTGTTCTATCTTATGCCACCACATATGGGCGATGTCCATAAAATTATATGTGGCCTATTGTATCTTATGCCTATCGTTCAATATATGGCATAAGCACAAGCATTGCCCCCACTTGTTGAGCCAGTGCTCAACATCATTAGCAATACGTGCACTAGTATATCCATGGTAACGTGGTGATTTAAGATCCTTAAGCTACCATCTAGCCTCTCTAACTGAGATATCTTTGCTAGATATTTCTAGAGTGTGGTGCTCACCCAAAGCTTCCAACTCCATTATAGGAATCCCAATATCAAGCATAGCTTCCTCTTTCTTAGAGCCATGAACATGCTCTAAGATAATATGAAGCATGCTTTCTAAGTGTGATATTCTATCTCATGGTTTCTATAGTGTCTATATGATGCTCAACCATGTGCATATCCTCTCTATGGGGAGATGAAGGTTTCAAGTCCATCTTTAGGGAAGTGTAAGCTCTTTTCTTTTTTTTTTTAAGTGTTTTTATGTTTTTATTTTTTAAGTTTTTATGTGTGTGTATGTACACTAATATAAGTAGTGGTAATAGAAACTAAAAAATCACAAGGCTTTGCAAGGAAGAACAGCAAAACCAAGAAATTAGTGTTAGTATGCTTTCTATTTATGCATCAAACAATCATGCATAAAAATTTTGAAACTTTCAGCAACATTTCTCAATAGCAAAATGATAAGATGAAAAAATAACCAAAGTGCTCTACATACACTTTAACCACAAGTGTGCTTGGGGACACATAATAAGCAACAAAGACCATAGGGCACTACATGCCCTATAGAAAAAATCATTGTGCTTGTGGCGCATATATCAATTTAACATAAGGGCACTACATGCTCTTGCTTTCTCCTCTCCGTACCTCTAATAAGATCATGCTCCCATCCTATTTCACAATTTGAAGGAAAAATGTAGAGGTTCACAAGTATATATTCAAGCATACATGCATGTATGGAAATCAAATGCTTATCCTAGATGATGATTGATGCACAGAATAAACTTAGAATGCATTTATTGATAAGAAAGCTCATCTATGAAATGAAGAAGTCCAATTGCAAAGGTAGTGTTAAATGCTGGAAGTGAGCACCAACCACCCTTCTTATGTGCCCCAATTGATTTTGATCGTCCTTGTGCCACAAAAGACCTCCTATGATATTCCTTAACAATGGACATCGAACTTCAAATCTTCGCATAGAATTTTTTCTAATATCAAGATGTATCTTCCAGGTGTTCATTGGATAGGTCTCAAAGAATTGATTCCATAAAACTTTGAACTTTGCCATTTGAATGTCATATGTGAGAGTTATGTCCATTCCAGTGGAAATCCAGTGGATATGGGTGCTGCCATTGAGCTCTCTAAAGAGAGTATATGAAAAAAATGGGCTCTTTCTCCCTCTATGGATGGTCCACACAGAGGAACAATATTCCAAACTTGTGTGTGAGTTCATGTATTATCCCATACATGAGTGAAAAGCTGATTTTTGCACAAATATAGCTTGTTGGTCCCTCCTTTACTCACAACACAAGGGAGGATAAGAAAAGGTGGCCCCTAGTGCTACCATTAGTGTCCATATGAAACGGAAAATGGCCACCCAACACTTTCTTATGTGTTCTTTAATAAAAAATATAGTGGCCTCATCAGCTACAAATTGTAACTTTGATCGTATTTGGAAAACCTAAGAAATATGTGTTCATGCTCCTCTCTACAGAGTACTATGTGTGGTTTCTGGATCTTGGATTTCTATTTTGACGGTATTGTCTCTTAAGAAGGAGAGTCCACTGTGGTGCATCTCCATTGAAATACTTCATTGATATCAAAGCATTTCGAGGCAAAATTTGCTCCATTTGTGCGAGCAAAGCAAGCACCCACCTGCTTTCTCCAAGGCTTACCACTAAGGTGGTGACCAAGGCATATACCTTGGCATACCTTGTCATCCGAGCCACCAAATTCACAGTTGGCACTGTTGGCTGCACACAAGAGAGGACCTCAACGATCAAGGAAGACAAAGGTTCCCGGTACTTCTCAGGAGGTCACCCATCCCAATTTGTTCCCCCTAGAGCTCGCTTAACCAACAATCTCTTGCCACTAAGCTACACTCTTGTGGTGATTGGGAAAGACTAAGGTTCACATTACTTTGAACATGTTTTGGGCTCTCACCAAGCTTCATTCTTTGCTTTCAAAGCCTATTTTGAAGCATTTTTAGTTCTCATGACAAGTACTTATATGACAACAAATACTCATCTTTGGGTATGTGTTTTCAGCCACACTTGTAAATCTACAGGTTTCTTGAAACATTCTCAATTGTGTTGGTAGTAGTCATTGCAAATTTATGCAAGTTTTTTATCCTAAAGAATAAAGTTGACAAACACTTGTAGGTGTTGTTGGCTAATGTTTGGGCTATGAATTCAACCTTTCAGTTCCATTTCACTACATAAATTGAGTGCATACACACTATGTATGCTTCTGTGGATACCGCTTATGTACATTGGGTCATGGTGAGGTTTTCTTAATTGGGAGACACCTAGATGTCGAGATCTCTTTGGTGATGTAGGTGGAAGACTTATCTAGCCTCACCATAGGAGATGTATGATAGTTGTTCATGGGTGCTTGGTAAGGCTAGTTGGATTCTTTTGTTTAGTGGTTATATGCAGTAAAGTTAGTGATTCACCATGCAGGTTCACATGTGAGTACTTGCAATTTGGTGAGTTTTTCTAACACTCGTCACTGCTCATTTTGTAGAGGATAATCTGGCAATATTTTTCTAGATTTCAATTTTTCCTACTATATTGTGGTCGATTTTACTCCTTGACACACCTATTCATGTAAGCATATACATTGTCACATAATCCTTTCCGTTGGTCACTGCAATTCATTAATCCATTTTTTGGGGGAAACTCTACTGAGTTTTTCCCAAAATCTGACACTCAATCATCCTTTTTTGAGCCTTAGTGTTGTTTGGACTATTCTAGCTCCATTATCATTCTAGTCACTTCTCTATCATCATGCCATCAGAGATCTCAGGTACGTTTGGTGGATCACGTTCTAATGGTAGTGTTTACAGGAGGAGCTACAACTTGTAGGGCAAATACCATTTTGAGATCTAAAAATTTGATGGCACAAACTTTGCTCTATGGAATAATCAGATTAAAGATGTGGTGATTCAGAGGATGCAATGGAAGCAAGTAAATGGAATCTCGAAGAAGCCTCCTAACATGGATGAAGATCATTGGGATGAGTTGGATGAAATGCCTAGGTCTACCATTCAATTTCACCTGGCAGATAATGTTTACTTTATAGTATTGGACTGTGAAAGTGCAAAGGAGCTTTGGAAGAAGTTATGCGACACATATAAAAAAGAAACGGCATCAAATAAAGTGGATCTCATGAGAAAGTTATATGACCTTCATATGAAGGACATAGATAGTGTTGATGCTCATCTAAATGATTTTGATGCTATATGCTCTCAGTTATAGGCTTAGAGGAGATGGATAATGAAATGAAAGTAGCCTTGTTGCTATGAGCTTTGCCATCATCATGGGATACATTTTGCACACATATTAGCAATAGTGTGCCTAGTAGTAAATTGGTCTATGATGAAATATGTGGAGCACTCTTGAGTGAGGAGATTCATAGGAAATCTATGGTTGGTACTTAGAGCGGAGATGCATATAATGTTTGTGATTCTTACCAAGGAAGGGATAAGAAATGTGGCAAGATCAAGAACAAGGAAAAGAATCGTCAATGGATAAGAGTAGAAGTAAATCAAGGAAGAGGGATATTGAATGCCATTATTGTCATAAGAAAGGACATATGAAGAAAGATTGCTATGCATTGAAGAATGCTAAAGGTAAAGGACAAAATGTTGATGGGCATGTTAAACAACTACCTGTACCATCTACTTCAACTATGAAGATTGATGAAATCAATGCAATTTCTCGTGATGCTGATGTGTTGACACTTGAAAATATTGTGCCTAATGAGGCTCTTATGGCTAGTTCTCTTTCCCACATGTGGCTGCTAGATTCGGGTGCTTCTTTCCATGTGATACAACATAGAGAATGCTTTTCTACTTATGTAGCAAAATCTCTTGGTACTCTGAGACGTGGTGACTCTTGCCAGTGTGATGTTGTTGGCATTGGAGATGTGGTTGTGCACTTCATTGATGGCTCAAAATTTTATATGCATAATGTATGCCATGTACCTGAGTTATCACATAGTTTGATGTCAGTTGGTCAACTTGATGTCCTTGGTTACAAGGTGTTCTTCTATGCTCAGTCATTTTGCATATCAGAGGGCAATATGGTTATTGCAAAAGGAAGCAAAGTTGGCTCAATTTATCCTTTATTTGTATCACAAAAAGAACACTTGTTAGTTGTTATTGAAAAACCTATGAATTGTATTTGGCATGGCCATTTTGCCATCTACTTCTAATTCAGCCTTTTTTGTTATCTAGAGGAATTCGTAGAGAGTTTACAGCTCCTTATACCACAATACAAAATCCTGTAGCTGAAAGGACGAATAGAACTATTGAGGATAGAGCAGTTTTTATGCTACATCATGCAAACCTTTCACAAGATTGTTGGGCAGGAGCAGCATTGACTACAGTTCATGTGATTAACATTTCACCTAGTACTGCCAAAGTTCTAAAAGTGGCACAAGAGTTATGGACAGGAAAGCCACCATATTAGGATCATCTTCAAGTTTTTGGGTGTGACGCATATGTTCATATGCCCAAGAATCTTAGATAAAATTTGGACCATAAGTCAAAGAAATGCATTTTTCTCATATATGGGAGAGAAGGTCAATTTGGATATCGCTTATGGGATCCTAAAACACATTCAGTGATCAAAAGCAGTGATGCCATTTTGAATGTGTCTAAGATGCATAAACAACCCATTAAAGAGGTTGAAGTGAAAAGAGTGGTGTTTGAGGATACTAGTCCTCTAGTTAGCATGCATAAAATTGTTGCACATAGGGATGTTGAAGAGAATGCCTGATCAGAAATATTTTTATCCAACAACCATTGAGATGCTCTACACATGTCTTACATCCACTTGATAGACATGTTCTAGGTTTGGATTTTGTTATGCTAACAGACGTTGGTGAGACTTCTTGCTACAAAGAGGCTTTGCAGACAAAGGATCATATCAAGTGGGAGCATGCCATGAAGAGTGAGTTGGATTCCGTTCATAAGAATGGCACTTGGGATTTAGTACCTTTGCTAAACGGTAGGAAAGCTTTACCATGTAATGTAATAAAGTAAGTCTGTGATCTAGGGATCCGATCGGTTCAGATGGATCTGAAATCAGACACTGTTTGGTCATCCGTGTGTATGACCAAAGATCTCGAGTTTAGACTTATTAGGAGGTCTTGTGCTCTTGTGAACAAGTGATCCACTTAGCTTAGTGGTTAAGTCTCAAGGATGTGAAGGAGGAGGTCTTGCGTTCAATCCCCATGGGGGACATGGGGAGAGTATTTTGCCCAAAGAGATCTAGAGCCTTCTAGAAGCATCCACTTGAGTTAACTCGAGTTAACTGGGACACTTGGTGCACATGCACTTACATGGCCGACACATGGATGGTTAGTGTCCACCTGCCCAAGAAGGCAGTCCCCTGGAGAGAGCTATATATAGAGGCATTTGGTTGGGAGGAGAGTCATCTCACTAGCCCGTGGTGGTCGTAATTGTAGTCTTGAACAGTGCGTTGGATGATCTTGGTGCATCTGTGCTATCGTTTTGGTTAGGTGCTCTCTTGACCGTTCCCTTGCCTATAATAGATATATAGATCAAGGATGAAAAAAATATTTTCCAAGGGGGGAATAATGTAATAAAGTAAGCTTGTGATCTAGGGATCCGATCGGTTCAGATGGATCTGAAATCAAACATTGTTTGGTCATCCGTGTGTATGACCAAAGATCTCGAGTTTAGACTTACTAGGAGGTCTTCTGCTCTTGTGAACAAGTGATCCACTTAGCTTAGTGGTTAAGTCTCAAGGATGTGAAGGAGGAGGTCTTGGGTTCAATCCCCATGGGGGACATGGGGAGAGTATTTTGGCCAAAGAGGTCTAGAGCCTTCTAGAAGCATCCACTTGAGTTAACTGGGACACTTGGTGCACATCCAATTACATGGCCGACACACGGATGGTTAGTGTCCACCTACCCAAGAAGGCAGTCCCCTGGAGAGAGCTATATATAGAGACATTTGGTTGGGGGGAGAGCCATCTCACTAGCACATGGTGGGCGTAATTGTAGTCTTGTTGCATGTAAATGGGTATATAAGCTAAAATTCACATCGGATAGTGCTTCTCCAAAGTATAAATCACGAATTATTGCAAAGGATCTTAAGCAACAATGTGGTGTTGATTTCAAGGAAATCTTCTCTCTACTAGTCAAGATGACTACCCAAAAATTGTTGCTTGGATTCATTGCAATGGAAGACTTAGAGTTTGTAAGCTGAAGAAGAGCATATATGGACTTAAACAGTCCCCTAGACAATGGTACCAAAAGTTTGATGCTTTTATGTGGTCTCAATCCTATTCTCGTAGCAAGGAGCATCATTGTCTCTACACAAAGAGATGCTCTAATGGTAGCTTGATATGCTTGATACTTTATGTCGATGATACGTTGATTGCTCGGAAGTCCTCTTATGACTTGTGAATTCCAAAAAGAAGTTGAGTCAGACATTTGATATGAAGGATTTGGGGGATACCAAACATATTCTTGGCATGCACATTACTCATGATAGGAGTAAAAGATTCATATACTTGCCTCAAAGTGATTACATATCCAAAGTACTTCATAGGTTCAATATGCAGGGTGGAAAGGTATCAAGTACACCTTTACCTACATATGTGAAATTTCAGCAAGGATGATTGCCCCAAATCAGATGAGGAAAAGGAATTCATGACCAAAATTCCTTATCAATCTATTTTTGGTAGTCTCATGTAAGCTATGGTAGCTACGAGACAAGACATTGCATTTGTAGTGGGAGTTGTGAGCAGATATATGTCTAATCTTGGCAAGAAGCATCGGGAAGATCAAGATGATTTTGAGATATATGAGTGGTAGTAAGGACAAGTGTCTATGCTTGTGTAGAGGGAAAGCATCCATTATTGGATACACAGATTATGAGTATGGTAGTTGTGTACACAGTCAAAAGTCTATATCAGGGTACATTTTTCATTTTGTTGGAGGTGCTATCTCTTGGAGATCTCATCTTTAAGAATGTACAACTATTTCCACCACAGAAGTAGAGTATGTTGCAGTAAGTTAGGCATGTAAGGAAGCATTGTGGCTTTCTTGTCTTGCTTGTGATATGGTTCTACCTTAGCATGTACCTCATTTTCTCACTGGTAGTTGGAGTGCCATTTCTTTGGCTAAGAATATAGTCTATTATGCAAAGACCAAGCACATTGAGGCGAGGTATCACTTCATTAGAGATTGCTTAGCCATTGAGTGCATTATTCTTGAGAAGCTTCATATTCGAGATAATGTTGCAGATGCTTTGACTAAAGCTCTACCACAAGATAGCTTTCAACATTGTTGTCACTTGATGGGGGTTACTTGATTCATGATCTTACATAATTACTTGTAAATTATGTAACATGCCCATCAAGCAGGAGGTATACTTTGTATACTTGCACTCAAGTAAAATTTATCATTCTTAATTTTTCTCCCATAGTCACTTTGTCCATATTGGCCTTTAATGGGAGATTGTTACTGTTAATGTCCATAGGAAAGGCCAAATGGCTACCATACACTTTTGTTTATGTTCTTTAATAAAACATATAGTGGCCTTGTCAGCCAAAGATTGTAAGTTTGACCACATTTGGAAAACATAAGAAATATGTGTTCATGTCCCTCTATGCAGAGTACTATGTGTGGCATCTGGAGCTTGGTTTTCTACTTCGAGGCTATCATCGTGGATCTCTTAAGAAGGAGAGCCCACTGTGGTGCATTGCCATTGAAATACTTCACCTACCTATTCGCATCCATGCAAGAACACGGGCAGGATGGCTGGGAAGCTTCTCGAGCATTCATAGTGTTGTGCGTTTGTTGTGTGTTACTCACAGAGTTAGAGCCTCCTTGGCACGGAGGCCTCGATGCTCCTCTGAAGGGGCTTTGTTATGAATTATGGAATGTGTTGAACAAGGAATTGTTGGAGTAATAATTTATTAATGTATTAATGTGTTTTGGTGTTTTTGATATAGCAGTTGAAGGTTTGTGAGGGCGTGAAAGGCGTGAAAGTCCAGACATCAATAATCTGATTTATAATTTATATAGTTTGTAAATAAACCTACATAGGAATTTAAGAAATGATTTTGTATGGTTACCTATTATTAAAAGACGTCTGAAAAATATTTTGCAACATCCTAAAATTAAACTTTCACCATGCTATTATGGACCGTTTCACATTATACAAAATATTAATGATAATTCATTCAAATTAGATATACCATCTCATTGGAATATACATAACTCTTTTCGTATTAGTTTACTTAAACCCTTTAAAGGAACTTTACCACTCACTCCACTTCTTGATGACCCTCCTTCAATTGAAGAACAATTTTAAATCTTAGTTCGTGAGAAAATAATGGATCATGACATCACTACTACACGCACAGGTACTCAATATCATTGATATTTAGTTAAGTACAAAAAATCACTCTATTGAAGAATGTCAATGGATACATAAAACATAATTAACATCCCATTATGATCACTTAATTTCTACATATCAGACACATACACATTAATGTAACTCCTCCATGAACATTTCCATGCATGTGTTTTTACATGGAACATGCTTATTTTTGTTTAGTAATGGAACATGTAATTGGCCATCCATGTTTATTTTTATTTTATCAACTGAGGTCAGTTGCTTTTTCAACTGAGGGGAATGTTATGAATTATGGAATGTGTTGAACAAGGAATCGTTGGAGTGTTAATTTATTAATGTATTAATGTGTTTTGGTGTTTTTGATATAGTAGTTGAAGGTTCGTGAGGGCATGAAAGGACGGACATCAATAATCTGATTTATAATTTATATAGTTTTTAAATAAACTTGCGTAGAGGGTTCTATTTTTAGAAATAATTACTAAAGTAGACTGCGATTTCTATTATTAAAAGCAAAGGCTCTCTAGAAAAGAGACCACCTTTTACTTTCACGCATTATTAAAAGCAAAGGCTTTCTAGAAAAGAGACCACCTTTAACCTTTTACTTTTTGAAGCCGCTCTCATGTAACCACTATTTCGACATAATAAAAAAAATCATATATATACATGCACTCTGTGGACTGTCAAAATAGAGTGCATGGGTGGAGATTGCACCCAATACTACATTTTGTCTCGTCTCATTGTGTATCTACTTTTTTTGAGTGTTTTTAATATTCATAGCCTCTGTGTGCGCATGAATTGGGATCCTGATAACAGGCTCTTTGATCCTTCTTTTTTTAGAGAAGAAAGTTATGCAACCTCACTCATGCATAGTCGACGAAGATGAAGATGATGTAGTCGAAGGTAGCCAATTTTCAAGTGAAAAAAGTTTTCAAGACTTGCTCTAGATAGCAAATGTGAGTCTAAGTACTCACTTACTGAGACCTTGAAATGAAGACTCTAAAGGGAGCTTGAATGATTGTGTGTGCAACTCACCTCCCATCCTTTATATCCTCTTGCACCCAAAATAGTAAGCTCTAGTGTGGTCATGTGGCCATCATGCACATTCAGTCCCATTACCCCTTAGGTACCTTAGGATATCCCCTGAGCTAGGGACCTTGACTATACTTAGGCCTTGTCCCACACACACATATAGAGGTCTCTATTGAAGTATTTCAATGGTGATGCACCAAAGTGCACTCTCCTGCTCGAGAGCTTCATGACGATATCCTCAAAGTAAAAAACTGAGCTCCAAGCACCATACACAGTACTCTGCATAGAGGCTACAAAATACGCAAAAAAACACGGTACAGAGGGAGCGCAAACACAAACTTCTTAGGTGTTACAAATGCGATCAAACTTAGAGTCTATGGCTGACCAGGCCACTATATGTTTTATTAAAGAACATATACAAAAAGTGTTGATGGCCATTTGGCCTTTCACATGGACACTAACGGTAACAATCTCCCAGTAAAGGCCAATATGACCATAGTGTCAATGGGAGAAAAATAAAGAATGATAAAGAATACCAGAGTGTAAGTATACAAACTATCCTCCCACCTGATGGGCATGCTACACAATATACAGTTAATTGTGTAAGAGCAACCCCCATCAAGTGAAAACAGTGGCTAAAGCTATCATGTGGTAGATCCTTAGTCAAAGTATTTGCAACATTATCTCAAGTATGAACTTTCTCAAGCATAATGTGCTTAGTGGTTAAGAAATGCCTAAGGAAGTGATACCTCACCTCAATGTTGTTGAAGATTCACTCACTAATTAGACATAAAGACCTGAAGATGTATGAAGGATAAAGAAAGACAAAGAGAAGCAGAAACAAAGCATTCAAAAAAAATCAAAGCCTTAGTGAAGGGACAAATTCATGCCTGTAATATACAGTGTAAAAATTTCCAGAATTACGAGTTTTTGAATCTCGGATCAAAAAATGTATATAAGAGAGTCGAGAGAGTGTTTAAGTGTACGTGTAGAGATACACATGTAGTAGACGCAAGAATGCGTATGTAGAGATGAATAATAGAACCTGAACTATCGGGTATTCATCTGTAAGAGAGATGGTAAGGAAGAACCACTCAACATAGGAGAGTTTTCCATGGCTATGAGCAAAGTGAGGCCAAGCCAATCTGTACACATCTTCTCTAATAGAAAACACATGTTTGTGTGGAAGAATTTGAGCGTATTCTTCTTGTGTGAAGAAATCTAAGTGATTTCATGTTATTGTGAAAGTTAGTTAATAGTTACAGTTTTTTCAGTGTATATTTTACGATACTGCTACGAGTTAGATCTCACAGTATAGTGTAAAGTTTTTCATGAGTGATAGCTTATTTTGAAGCTAGTAGTATCAATTACAAATTGATCAAAAGAGTTTTGTGAAACGGGACATGTATGCACAGTACTGTGTCTGACAGTAAAGACATTCAAATCTGATGAAGTTTTCTCTCAAACTTCAGATAGAGTTCATTCAATGAAGAAAGTTCAGGTGTTACTTCCTTACTTCATTTACAGATATTTGAAGTAACTACAAATAGAATCACAGTTGATTTTGGTAAGATTACGGTAACAGTTCGGTGAAGTTACGGTGATATTTCGGTCAGTTTAAAACTCAGTTTGGCACAGTTAAGTGATTGAAAGATTATCTAACAGTAAGCAAGCACAGAATTATAAAGTTTGAAGTAAACCAGATCAGAATTGAATTCTGAAGGAAAGGCAAAGCTTTCTATAAAGTGAATTTTAGATTTCACCAAATACAGTTATAAAGTTTTCAGTTTCAGAAAGGTTGCTAAGCTATTGATGATTATAGAGGTGTTCTAATATCACTCTAGCTTAGTTCTTGTGGTGTGACGAATTCCGCAGCTTGGTTTTCAAGTTTTTCATTGTGCCAACAAGTGGTATCAGAGCAGAAAGGTTCTGAAGAGCAGAAAGGTTCTGAAGAGCAGAAAGGTTCTGAAGAGCAGAAAGCTCCTCAAGAGTAAACGGAAGTAAAGATATAAGAGAATTTGAAGAATTCTTCACAAGAAAGGTGAAAGCTGAGGTGATCAACAACCAACGGCGTCAGAGAAGCATTTCGAAGTCATTCTCAAGGGTAAATGTTTATGAAAGGTAAAATCTTTTAACATTTTACTCACCGACAGTAACAGAAACAAGAAGATCATGGCAGATCACATTTCTATTGAACAATTGGACAGAGATAATTATCCGGCATGGGTAATGTGAATGGAAGCCTTACTTATGAGTAAGGACTTAATGATATATGTAACAGGAGAAGAAAAGAAGCCTACTTTTGGAGACAAAAGTCAACCAAAGAAAGAAGAGTTAGAAGCCTTGAAGTTGTGGCAGAAGAAAGATGCAACGGCAAGAGCTTATATCTACAACACTATTACATATCACTTATTACCACATATTAGAGGTCTGGAAAAAGCGGAAGATATATGGAGTGCTTTGGAAGATCACTTCCAAAATACTACTAAAGCTAGGAAAGCTAGCTTCTGGTCGGAGTTCACAATGTTCAAGAAAAAGCAAAGTCAAAGCATTACTGATTATGTCACTAAGATGAAGGACTTGGCAGACAGTCTTGGATCTATTGACGAAGACATTGAAGACCACAGGTTGATAGCGCAATTGCTTGTCAGACTGAGAGGAGATGAAAGGTGGAAACCTTTCGTACTCTCAAGTGAACTTTCATTAAATCATTTTGTACCAGATTTAAATCAGTTGCTTGGACTAATGCTAACATTTGAGCAAGATTTGAAGACAGATGGAGACAAAGGACATAGTTCTGCTATGTACGCAAAGAGTAAGAAAAAAGATGATAAAGGTAAAGAAAAGGATGAAGAAGAGACAACTACTCAAGAAAATTATGCAAGAGGAAGAGGTAATGTCAGAAGTAAAAATAGAGGTAATACAAAAGGAAGAGGTAATCAGAATAGCAACAAGAAGACTTGTTGGATCTGTGGATTAAGCAATCATTTGGCTCATGATTGCTGGCATAATTCTCAAGGATCAAGTCAGAATCAGAACAACAATAGCAGAGGCATAAGCGGAAGATATCAAAGAGGTAGACAAAGCCAAAGAGGCGGATATGGTAGAGGTGGAACAAGAAGTTGGGGACAAAATCAGTCTCACAACACTATCTACTACAACTATGTGAATGATACGCAGAATGACAATCATACAACATTGATGATGAATTCGATAAGTGTGTCAGAGAATGAAGATCTCAAGGTATTCTATATTTAATCTGGTTGTTCAAATCATTTGTCAGGAAATATAGAATTGTTATCAGAATTGGAAGGAGGTATTTTGAATCATACAATACAAACAGGTGATAACACAAAACATAATGTACAGTCAGTTGGAAAAGTAAAATGTAAGAATGGAGCTGACCTGTTAACAAATGTTTTGTATGTTCCAACAATCCCAAAGAATCTGATCAGTGTGGGATAGATAGTAGAAAAAGGTTTTCAAGTCAGGTTTACAAATGAGGGAGTATTTGTTGAAGATCCAGAAAATGGATACAATCAAATTGTCTATGGTAAAAAGGAAGGTAGACTTTTTACTCTTAAAGTACAAGGGAATGTTGGTCAAGCCTTGATCACACATGGAGATAAAGCATTTACAGAACTAGACCTCTGGCATAAGAGGTTAGGACATTTTAATGAAAAAGGAATCAAAACTATGGTGCAAAAACAATCGGTAAGAGGATTACCAAATATGAAAAATCAACATATGATTCACAAATGTGAAGCCTGTCAGATGGGAAAAGCACACAAGTTACCATTTCAGAAAAATGGTTACAAACATGATGGATTTTCTAGAACTCATACATACATATGTATGGGGACCGACAAAAGAAGGATCTATCAGTGGCTGAAAGGTATGACGTTCTTTTTATTGATGATGCAACAAGATGGATAACTCTTTATGTTTTGAAAGAGAAGTCAAAAGTATTTGGAGCTTTCAGGAATTTTCATGCATATGCTGAAAGACTTACTGGACAAAAACTCAAAAGGCTAAGGTCTGATGGAGGAGGAGAATATTTTTCTCAAGAATTCAATGATTATTTGTGGAATGCAGGTATCAAAAGAGAAATAACTTGCAGGTATACACCGCAACAAAATGGATAGCAAAAAGGAGAAATCGAACTCTGGTTGAGTTTGCCAGAGCAATGTTAAAGGAGAAGAATTGTCCAAACTATCTTTGGGTTGAGGCTGTAAATACAGCCACATATCTTGTAAACAGATTACCATGTACAACTTTAAATGGAATGACCCCTTATGAAGCTTGGTGGGGTAAGAAACCAACACTTGATCATTGCAAAGTGTTTGGATCAGTCGCTTATGCTTATGTACCATCACAACTTAGACATAAGCTTGAACCAAAAGCTGAAAAATACGTGTTCATCGGATATGATGAAAAGCAAATGGGTTATAGGTTATGGAGTCCTTTAACCAAACAGTTTATTGTTTCTAGAGATGTGACATTTGATGAAGGAAAGAGCTGGTATACAGATAAAGAGTATAATGATGAAATAATTGAAGAAGAGATAAGAAGAAATGAAAAAGGTAAATCACATATGCAGGTGAATGGAGATGAAGATTATATGCAGGCAAGTACATCCAGGATCGGATCAACTATGAGAAATGAAGATGGACGGAGATTTGATGAAGATGTGTATTCAGATACACATGAAGAATATGAACCAAGAAGGTCAAACAGATTAAGGAAACAACCGACAAGGTATTCCTACGATACTTCTTATTGGACTCAGAAAAACTATGCTTATTTAGTAAAGGAAGATGAAGAACCTCAGAATTACAGTGAAGCAAAAGATAAGGAAAAATGGAAAGAAGCAATGAAGAAGGAGTTCAATGCACTTGAAGAGAACAAGACTTGGGATCTTGTTCCAAAACCAAATGGTAAGAAAGTGATTCGAAATAAATGGGTTTACAAAGTTAAGAAGCTTGCAGATGGAAGAATAGCCAAATACAAAGCTAGACTGGTAGTCAAAGGCTATGCTCAGACGCATGGCATAGATTATGATGAGACATTCAGTCCAGTGGCAAAGATGTCAACCATAAGGACATTGATTGCTATAGCAGCATCAAAAGGATGGAAGCTAAGTCAATTGGATATAAAGAATGCATTTCTAAATGGATATATATCAGATGAAGTCTACATGGAACAACCTGAAGGGTTTGTAAGTTCTAGTTACCCAAATCATGTTTGCAGATTAAGAAGAGCACTCTATGGATTGAAGCAAGCTCCAAGAGCTTGGAATTACAAACTTGTAAAGTATCTCAATGATCTTGGATATCAAAGTTCAAAGGCAGATGCAAGTCTACTCATTAAGAGAAAAGATGAAGGTATGATCTACATTTGTATTTATGTAGATGACATTATAATCACAAGTACCTCAGAAGAAGGAATCAAGGAGGTAAAGAGATTGCTTGAGAAAGAGTTCAAGATCAGTGATCTAGGAAAGTTATCATACTTTCTTGGAATGGAAGTTACATATACAGATCATGGTGTATATGTTTCACAAGAAAGTATCTTCTAAACTTACTGAAGAAGTTTAACATAGAGAATTGCAGAGAAGCCTCAACACCACTTGAGGTAAATCATAAACTCAGCAAATATGATGGTGCAGAGTTTAAAGATATGAGGAAATATCAATCTTTAGTGAGAAGCTTGATTTATGTTACGTTAACAAGACCATATCTTAGTTATGCAGTAGGAGTTCTCTCACAGTTTATGCATTGTCCGAAGGATCAACATTGGGTTGCAGGACAAAGAGTTCTTAGATATATCAAAAGAACTATAAAGGAAGGATTATATTATCCTTTTACATCAGATATAAAGCTGAGAGCATATAGTGACTCAGACTGGGCAGGAAGTCAAGATGACAAAAGGTCAACACATGGGTATATGATATACCTAGGAGATAAGCTAGTCAGTTGGTGTTCAAAGAAGTAGCATACAGTGGCTTTATCATCAACTGAAGTTGAGTATAAAGGACTTGTAGAAGCAGCTAAAGAAGTGATATGGATGCAGACCTTGTTCAAAAGCTTGGGTATTGATTAAGGAATACCTATCATACATGGAGACAATATGAGTTCGTTGTATCTTGCAGCAAATCCAGTATTTCATGCAAGAACAAAGCACATAGAGATTCAATATCATTTCCTGAGGGAAAAGGTAATGGAGAAGGAGATTGAAATAGTATTCACTCCTACAAAAGATCAGATTGCAGATATTTTGACAAAGAGCTTGGATGGAGTAAAGACAAGCAGATTCAAAGAAATGGCAGGAATAAAAGAAAAGAAGAATATTGAAAGATCAGAGGATGCTAATTAGTGATTGAGGGGGAGTTGGAGATTCACTCACTAATTAGACATAAAGACCTGAAGATGTATGAAGGATAAAGAAAGACAAAGAGAAGCAGAAACAAAGCATTCAGAAAAAATCAAAGCCTTAGTGAAGGGACAAATTCACGCCTGTAATATACAGCGTAAAAATTTCCAGAATTACGAGTTTCTGAATCTCGGATCAAAAAATGTATATAAGAGAGTCGAGAGAGTGTTTAAGTGTACGTGTAGAGATATACATGTAGTAGACACAAGAATGCGTATGTAGAGATGAATAATAGAAGTTGAACTGTCGGACATTCATCTGTAAGAGAGATGGTAAGGAAGAACTACTCAGCATAGGAGAGTTTTCTGTGGCTATGAGCAAAGTGAGGCCAAGCCAGTCTGTACACATCTTCTCTAATAGAAAACACATGTTTGTGTAGAAGAATTTGAGCATATTCTTCTTGTGTGAAGAAATCTAAGTGATTTCATGTTATTGTGAAAGTTAGTTAATAGTTACAGTTTTTTCAGCGTATATTTTACGGTACTTATACGAGTTAGATCTCACGTATAGTGTAAAGTTTTCCATGAGTGATAGCTTATTTTGAAGCTAGTAGTCTCAATTACAAACTGATCAAAAGAGTTTTGCGAAACGGGACATGTATGCACAGTACTGTGGCTGACAGTAAAGACATTCAAAATTGATGAAGTTTTCTCTCAAACTTCAGATAGAGTTCATTCACTGAAGAAAGCTCAGGTATTACTTCCTTACTTCATTTACAGATATTTGAAGTAACTACAAATAGAATCACAGTTGATTGTGGTAAGATTACGGTAACATTCCGGTAACAGTCCGGTGAAGTTACGGTGATATTTTGGTGAGTTTAAAACTCAGTTTTGGCACAGTTAAGTGACTGAAAGATTATTTAACAGTAAGCAAGCACATAATTATAAAGTTTGAAGTAAACCAGATCAGAATTGAATTCTGAAGGAAAGGCAAAGCTTTCTATAAAGTGAATTTCATATTTCACTAAATACAGTTATAAAGTTTTTAGTTTCAGAAAGGTTGCTAAGCTATTGATGATTATGGAGGTGTTCTAGTATCACTCTAGCTTAGTTCTTGTGGTGTGAAGAATTCTGCAGCTTAGTTTTCAAGTTTTTCGCCGCGCCAACAAATGTGCTTGGTCTTTGCATGATAGACCGGATTCTTAGCCAAAGCAATGGCACTGTGACTATCACTGAGCCAATGAGGTACATGTTGAGGTAGAACCATATCACAAGCAAGAAGAGAAAGCCATAATGCTTCCTTACATGCCTCACTTGCTGCAACATACTCTGCTTTTGTGGTGGAAACATCTGTGCATTCTTGAAGACGAGATCTCCAAGAGATAGCACCTCTAACAAAATGAAAAATGTACCTTGATGTAGACTTACGATTGTCTACACAACCAACAAAGTCAGAATCTATGTAAGCAATAATGGATGCTTTCCCTCTACCTAAGCATAGACACTTGTCCTTAGTGCCACTCAGATATCCCAAAATCATCTTAATCGCTTCCCAATGTTTCTTGCCAGGATTAGACATACATCTGCTCACAACTCCACACTGCAAATGCAATGTCTGGTTTCGTAGCTACCATAGCATACATGAGACTACTAACAATAGATTGAAAATGAAATTTTTCATGAATTCCTTTTCCTCATCAGATTCGGGGCAATCATCCTTGCTCAATTTCACATATGTGGGTAAAGGTGTACTCAATGCCTTTCCAGCCTGCATATTGAACCTGTGAAGTACTTTGGATATGTACTCACTTTGAGACAAGTATATGCATCTTTTACTCCTATCACGAGTAATGTGCATGCCAAGAATATGTTTGGCATTGCCCAAGTCCTTCATATCAAATGTCTGACTCAACTTCTTTTGGAGAATTGACAAGTCATAAGAGGACTTCCAAGCAATCAACGTATCATTGACATAAAGTATCAACCATATCAAGCTGCCATTTGAGCATCTCTTTGTGTAGAGACAGTGATCCTCATTGCATCGAGAATAGCCTTGAGAATTCATAAAAGCATCAAACTTTTGGTACCATTGTCTAGGGGACTGTTTAAGCCCATGTAAGCTCTTCTTGAGCTTAGAAACTAGACTTTCTTTGCTAGGAACTACGTAACCCTTTGGTTGTTCCATATAGATCTCATCTGTAAGATCTCCATGCAAGAAAGCAGTTTTCACATCCATTTGGACTATCTCTAAGTCCTCCATTGCAACAAATCCAAGAAACATGCATAGGGTAGTCATCTTGACCACTCGAGAGAAGATTTACTCGAAATCAATACCATGTTGTTGTTGAAAACCCTTTGCAACAAGACATGCTTTATACTTTGGAGAAGCACTATCTGATGTGAATTTTAGCTTATATACCCATTTATGTGGTAAAGCTTTCCTATCCTTTGGCAAAGGTACTAAATCCCAAGTACCATACTTGTGAATAGAATCCAACTCACTCCTCATGGCACGCTCCCACTTGACATGATCTGTTGTCTGCATAGCCTCTTTGTAGCAAGAAGGCTCACCAACATCTATTAGCATAACAAAATCCAAACTTGGAACATATCTATCAGGTGGATGTGAGACATGTGTAGAGTGTCTCAATGATTGTTGAATAGGAACATTTGCATACTGATCTGATCGGACATTCTCTTGAACATCCCTATGTGCAACATTTTTATGCATGCTAACTGGAGGACTAGTATCCTCAAAAACCACTCTTCTGCTTCAACCTCCTTAAAGGGTTGTTTATGCATCTTAGACTCATTGAAAATGACATCACTACTTTTGATCACTAATCATGTTTCAGGATCCCATAAGCAATATCCAAATTGTCCTTATCGACCATATCCAAGAAAAATGCATTTCTTTAACTTATGGTCCAACTTTTGTCTAAGATTCTTGGGTATATGAACATATGCTTCACACCCAAAAACTTGAAGATGATCCTAATATGGTGGCCTCCCTGTACATAACTCTTGTGCCACTTTTAGACCTTTGGCAGTACTAGGTGAAAGTTTAATCACATGAACTGCAGTCAATACTGCTTCGGCCCAAAAGCCTTGTGAAAGGTTTGCATGATGCAACATAGAAACTACTCTATCTTGAATAGTTCTATTCATCCTTTTAGCTACACCATTCTATATTGGGGAATAAGGAGTTGTAAACTCTCTACAAATTCCTCTAGGCTGACAGAGAAGGCTTAATTCATGTGAGGTATACTCACTCCCATTTTCTGAACGTAAAGCCTTAAGCTTAGTTCCTTTTTTAGTATCAACTGAAGCAAGCCATTTTTTTGAAAGTAGGGAATACCTCATCCTTTGATTTGGTAGAATATACCTAGACTTTTCTAGTAGCATCATCTATGAAAGTGATAAAATAAAGAGAACCACCTAATGATCTTGTGGGCATAGGACCACACACATTTGTATGAACGAGATCTAAAGGCTGAATTGAAGAGTCAATGTGCATCTTGTGCACATTCCTAGTTTGCTTTCCATATTGGCAATGCTCACAAAATGAAAAAGCAAAGAAAGATAACATAGGTAAGTAGCAAGAATGAGAAAGATTTTCCATTCCACTCCGTGATATATGGCCCAAACGACCATGCCAAATACAAGCCATAGGTTGTTCAATAACAACTAACAAGTGTTATTTCTGTGATACAAATAAAGGATAAAATAAGCCAACTTTGCTTCCTTTTGCAATAATCATATATGCCCTTTGATATGCGAAAGTATTGGGCATAGAAGAGCACCTTGTAACCAAGGTCATCAAGTTGACCACCTAACATCAAACTGCATGATAACTGAGGTACATGGCGTACACTATGCATAGAACCATCAATGAATTGCACAACCACATCTTCGATCCCGACAACGTCACACTGGTAAGAGTCACCAAGTCTCACGGTACCAAGAGACTTTGTTGCATACTTAGAGAACCATTCTTTGTGTGGTTTCACATAGAAAGAAGCACCAAAATCTAGCAACCACATGTGGGAAAGAGAATCATCCATAAGAGCCTTAGATGGCACAATGCTATTGAGTTTCAACACATCAGCATCATCAGAAATATCATTAATTTCTTCAATCTTCATAGTCGAAGTAGATGGTGCAAGTAGTTGTTTAACATGCCCATCAACATTTTTTCCTTTACCTTTAGCATTCTTTAATGCATAATAGTGATTTCTGTCCTTTCTTATGAATAATGGCATTCAATATCCCTCTTCCTTGATTTACTTCTACTCTTATTCCGTTGAGCATTCTTTTCCTTGTTCTTAGTCCTGCCATGTTGTTGATTCTTTTCTTGGTAAGAATCACAAACATTATATGCATCTCCACTCTGAGTGCCAACCATAGATTTTCTATGAACCTTCTCACTCAAGAGTGCTCCACATGTGTCATCATAGACCAGTTTACCACCAGGTGCAATATTGCAAATAGCTATGCAAAACGTATCCCATGATGATGGTAAGGTTGATAACAGCAAGACTACTTTCATTTCATTATCCATATCCATTTTCTGAGCCTGTAACTGGGAGAATATAGCATCAAACTCATTTAGATGAGCATCAACACTATTTGTGTCCTTCATGTGAAGGTCATATAATTTTCTCACCAGATACCTGTTAAAATGTACTTTTACATTACAGGCATTTTAAGTTCTTTCGGGTTCTTGGGAGTGGTAGGGGTCTGATAAATCAGAGGCCCTGTAACTTGATTTTCCCAATTAATTTATCCAAACCACAATACGTTAACATTCAACACTCTGTTTAATCCGAATTACTGTCAAGACTCTGGTTAGTCTTCTCACAGATTTACTGTGCATACTAAGGTTAATACTATTCACAGTGCATCACGTAGCAATTACTGATTACCGTCGCTTAGACGAATATCGACAACATAACCTTATGTGTTAATCACAAATTAATGAAATTAAACAAAGGTAAGGACGACAATACTTAGACTTCACGAACACTGCACTACGGCTTCTCCATAGACCGCAATCGCTCAGACAGACAGTCTGGCGATCCCGCTGGTCGTTGTCGGAGCGTCACCGCAATGTCTTTTTATTAGTTGATAAGCCGATACATCTCTTCACACGACCTTTCGGTTCGTGCGGAATATGAAACCTTTCAATTCGTGTGGGATAGGAAAATACAGGAACAATGAAAATACAAAATGCCAATCCGGCGGCTTACATTGGCACGCACGGTGGACTTGAACCCACAATGGAACAAAAGTTAGGGCTCATCTACTATACCCTGTATATACATGGTTCTGGCTAGCTTAAAAGTTCTGGAAATCTTTTGTTTCAACGAGTCCAACATCTTTTTTAGGATCTCCGGTTCTACGAACTGAGCATCAGTTCTAACTGAACTTGCCGTAATTACTTGACTCATCAAAATTTCAGCCTGTGTCTGCAAAAAGGCCTCTTGCAGGTAGAAATCATTTGCCAATGCTGCATCGCGGCGCAATCTCATCTCATTGATATGATCATCTACCCTTGAAATTCTGTCAGCTTGAACACCTAATTGCTTTTCTCGTCTCTCCAGTTCTTCAGACTGGAACTGCATGGTTTTGTAGTAGGCGTCTATTTCTTTCTGCATTCCTTCAAATTCTTTCTTCAATTTGAGATATCGTCCCAACTCTTCCTGTAACTCTTGATCACGTTTGAACAAGGTTTCGATAGACTTATGCAGCTCTGCTTCAGCTTTAAGTACATTGCTAGCCAGAGATTGCGAAGCTTCTTCTAATACACTGTATGCTTCTCGCGTGCTCTGCAATTCATTTCCTATGGCAGTCATTGCATCTGTTTTATCAATGATTTCTTGCTTCAGCGTGCTGATTTCGATATCCTTTTGACACAACAAAGCATCTTTCTATGCGAGTTGATCTTGATGCTGTTGAATATGTAAGTGTAAACCATGATTTTCTGCCTTAACTGCATCCACTTCTTCTTGCAATGGAGCAATATCTGCTTCTAGGAGATCAACTTGATGTTGCAATTCGTGACGAATATTATCAGTGACCATTCTGAGTTGTGTCGGTAGCTGCTGTGAGAATTGGATGAGCATTCGACCCATGGACTCTAATTCCGTAAACATGGGAATCGAAAGAAGAAGAGGAGGAGGAAGTGGTTGGGATGAAGAAGCTGACAAGAGGTGATGGGAAGATGGTGGAGAATAGTTAGGTGAAGAGGATGAGGAATCCAGTGCTTCAGGGGTAATAGGTTGAATGGGGACAATGGGCTCGACCGGAGGCATTGGTGGAGGAGTAAGTAGAAGACTGCTAGGCACCAACACTATTCCAGTAGGTTGTTGCGTAGTCACTTCAGTCCGGTCAATTACAGCATCGACCAAGGTAATGACTTCATTTATTATCTCTGCAACAATGGCTTGCACATCTTCTGGAATCGAGTGCTAAGAATCCACCCGAGAAGAGTTTTCTTTGGAATCAGCAGTGGACGCACTGTGTTCCTATTGCCGGATGGGAGAAGACTGGGTAGACGAATCAAGGTGAATTGAGGTGGCAGTGTCGTGGAAAATTTCTTCTTCATTTCCAGCGGCGGAACCTTGCACCTGGCTCTCCGACGGGCTTATGCAGGTGCGTTTTCGGCGGAGAAGCTGGAAAAGTCTTCATCCTCATCTTCTTCGTCTTCGAGCACTTGGGCAAATTCTTCATGATACAAAATTGGAGCTCTTGGCAGAGGTTGTGCGGCTTGAATGGCTGGGAACAGAAAGGTAATGATATGTGGTAAACGCGAACGCGGAAGCTCTCCCTTGTTAACATGCTTAATAACCATAACGCATTCGCGGTGAATGCGTCGAAAATAGAATGAGGCAAAATTAACATGCTCACGGGAAGCCATGTCAATCATCGAATAAAACGGGCGAGAAATGTCGTAAGTGCGTTTCTGTAAATTAAGGATAACAACAAGAAATTGTAAGGCGGTACGTTCAGGGTCAGGGCGACACAAAATGGCATATTCATTTGAGGAGGACTGTGGGAATAATTCGACCATGGTGGCAATAGGAAGGAGAGGACCATTCTCCACGCCTTCTATGGGCAAACGGAATGCTGTAGTGAATGATGTTAATGTGATTACGACGCGAGATGGTAAACATGTAATCGGCCAACTCTGCTCGGTAGCAGGAGTGGCGGAAATGGCTGCAATAATCTGTGCATAATAAGGGTGACACTCCACTGAATGCCAAGGCAATTCAGTGAAGTTTAACAGGCCGCGAATACGCAAGAACTCACTCACGTCATGAGGGAGTCCGTCACGGAAAGTAGCAAAATTAGCTAAAGCTTCCATGATGTGCACTCGAAATCACAAGAACACGAAGACATGGCAAACACAGGAAACACAACGCTCAGAATACACAGACACAATAGCGATTAACAGGGAAAAGAAGAGAATTAAGTAGACACTCGACAATGGGAAGCGATCGGAAATACTTAATTATCGCGCGATGTTAAAATGATAACCTTCATAATTACGGCTGGCATGCATGAGCAGAATCAATAACATAAGGCGGCGCTTAATTATGATTATGTATCAAAACGAGGAGGTTTACGGTCTTATTCAATTAACACGCAAAAATAAAAAGAAAGTAAATAACATGCGGAAAAACGAAGGACACGTCAGCGAGAATCAGGCGCTTGGTGATACGGCCGCAACTTTGAACCATTGATCACTTTAGGAAGAGGAACTCCGGTCAAGGTAGTCAATTGAAAAGTAGTTGGTCCCACTTGTTCACTAATTCGGTAAGGACTGAACCACCGTAATTTAAATTTCCCACCAACACAATTTGATTTAGCATTGTAAAATAGCAGAAGTTGGCCCACCGTAGACACAGGAGTCTTGAGGAAACGATCATGAGTCCGGGCTAGCCGCAACTGAACTTCTTGAAGAGTTAGAAAGCTTTCCCAATGATGTTCATCCAAGTTTCTGAGTGCTTCCAACCGAAATGGCAAAGAGTCTTCGGTTAACAGCTTCTGAGTTATGGCCATGCGTAAGCTTGGCACGACAATCTCCATAGGTGCGATTGCTTCCATCCCATAAGCAAGCTTAAAAGGAGTCAGTCCGGTTGCAACTTTGTATGTAGTCCGGTATGCCCATAAGACTGCAGGTAGTAACTGATCCCATCTTTCTGGTGATTCCACGATCAATTTGCGAAGCATACTTAACAGCATCTTGTTGGTACTTTCAGCTAAACCATTAGCACGAGGATAGTACGGGGAACTGAATTTATGCAGGATTTGAAAATTATGCGTTAAGACTTGCATTAAATTGTTAGCAAAGTGTGTTCCTTGATCTGTCACAAGTTCCAAAGGTAATCCATAACGCGGAAAAACATCCTTCATCAGGCATTTTGCCACCGAAAGAGCTGTAGCAGACCGCAAGGACCAAGCTTCGGCCCACCTGGTAGCGTAATCTGTACAGGTCAAGATGTAACGATTATTGCTAAGGGTTGTTGGTAGTGTGATAGGTCCAATAAAATCAAGGCCCCACTTCTGAAAAGGTTCCAAAGGTAATACAGGTTGCAGAGGAAAAAAGTGTCTCTATAATGGCTGTCCAGCCCATTGACAAGTGTCATAGTGCTATACAAGCTGAAGTACGTCTTTATACATGGTTGGCCACCAAAGCCCACTTTGCAAAATCTTCCGATGAGTGAGATCTGCTGCAAAATGTCCACCGGAGGGTATCGAATGTGCCATAGTGATGACTGAGTTTGCTTCATGTGGCAGAATGCAGCAAAGTAATACACCAGTGTGGTCCATATAGTACAACTGTCCTACCAGCAACTGGAATCGGCGACTATAAACTGCAATCTTCCGTCGCATAGCAGGGGGTGTATGAAGAGGAAGACATCCATCAGTCAGGAAAGTTAACAACGTATCATAATAGGTAGGCTTCTCAGGATGTTCAGGAGATTCGTCACGAGCTGGTTCAGCAGCGTAAATTGCTGGTGTGGTATCGTCAACGCCCACCGTAGCTTCGCCGGAATCCAACCGAGAGAGAAAGTCTGCTAAGGCATGGGTTTTACCTGGTCGATGAATCACTTCGTAGTCGAACTCTTGTAACAATAAGACCCAACGAGCCAAGCGACCACCTAAATGTTGCTGTCGGACCAGATATACAAGTGCAACATGATCCACATGAAAAGTGAATTTTTGGCCTAGCAAATAATGCCTAAATTTCTTTACAGAATATACCAATCCGAGGCATTCTCGTTCAGTTACAGAATAATTCCTTTCCGCAGGAGCGAGTCGGCGACTTGCATAGTAAACAGGCCGAAACCATTTGTCCGTTTGCTGCATTAAAACACTACAAAGACATGGAATGGGCGTTCCCAATCAGGAGGTTGCAAAATGGGAGCCTGTGTCAATAATCCTTTTAGACGATTGAATGCAGTTTGGCATTCCAGAGTCCATTCGAACTGTCGTGGAGTACTAGTCATTAGCCGATTTATTGGTGTTGCTAAATGGGCTAGCCACCGTAGATGCCTGCCATGCCACCGGATTTGACCCAAGAAGCGCATAACCTCTTTCGGCGTTGTAGGAATGGGTGCTTCCAACACAGCTGCGACTTTGTCTGGATCAAATTGGAGACCTTGTGCCGATATGACATGTCCAAGGAGTTTACCACAAGACACCGCAAAAACAGATTTTGTCGGGTTCAGGCAGAGTCGGTATTCACGGCATTTCTCAAAACAACACCGTAAATGATACAGGTGCGCCGCAATCTTACCGAATAAGGAGAAGTCATCTAAATAGACTTGCATAAAAGTGGTTAGGTAGAGTGAGAAAATTTCCTGCATACAACGTTGAAATGTGCTGGGAGCATTTCGTAACCCAAACCACATGACCGTACAAGCAAAAACACCCCAATTTGTAATGAAAGCCGTTTTCGGTATGTCTTGTTCAGCCATTCTGACCAGGTTATAACCACTGTAGCCGTCCAAAAAGGAGTACATCTCATGCTCGGCCACTTTGTCAAGCATTGTGTCAAGAAAGGGAAGAGGAAACGGATCAGGTATCGTGGCCGCATTCAATTTCCGGTAATCCACACAAATTCGAAGCTGCTTATTTTTCTTAGGAACAATAACAATCGGTGATATCCATCCAGCGTGTTCTATTGGTACGATGAATCCCACCTTCAATAACCTATCGAGCTCTGCTTTGACCTGTGCTGCATAGTTGGGATTCATACTGTAACTGGATTGTTTAATTGGCTTCGCTTCCGGCTTAAGCACGACTCGATGTTGATAGATCCGCGGATCAACACCCTTCATATCGCGATAATCCCAGGCAAAAACATCAGAAAACTCACGCAAGAGTCGGATCAAATCTTCTTGAAAGGCCTCGGACAATCCTGCCTTAATCTTAACAGGTCGCGGATTAACTTCATCACCCAAATTATAGGTCACTAACTGGTCTTCCGAGACATAAAATTGACGAGGTTTCCCCAAGTCGTCAACTGATTGTAAAAGTTGTTGTAGAGTAGCTCCATCCATAGCAACATTATCATCTACATCTGTATCTCCGGTCACGAGAACAACCGTACAGACTGCCGGACTCCAGTTATCTGCTACAACTTGAAGATCTATAGTTCCTAAGGAAATCAAATCTTTATTGTTCTGCAGAAACGCCTCTTCTTCATCATCAGATAAGCCATCCAACATGTGGACTGGCTCGGCTACATAGGGTCTGGCATGAAGTTCACAAGGCTGAATGGCATCCAGTTTGACAACATATTTACGGTGGTTGTCTTTGAAAGTCAGTTCCTGCGCTGACAATCCTGTATAACTTTAGCCTGTTTGAACCACGGTCAACCGAACAGAAGATTATAGTCGAGGCTAGATTCTGGTAGTTCTAAGACTACGAAAGTCATTTTGAACGATTGATCTTCCATTCTGACAAAGAATTGAACGGGCTCAATTTGGGTCCACCCTAACTTCTTGCAGAGAGTTGCAGTTGCTATGTTCACACCGGAACCGCCATCGATTAACACTTGCGTAATCTTGTGATTTTTATGCCAGACAGTGATTAAAGGGACAGAATGATCCACCGTAGAGTCAGTTTTCGGTTGTATTGTTGCGGTCGCCGGAGTACTGGGAGATCCCGGACTAACTTGTTGTTGAAACTGATGCCTAACTCCGGGCACCAAGGCGAGTAGTTGCCCCAAAGGGAGTGTAATTGAAGCCTTCGAGAGAATATCCCATACCTGGTCTGTTGGAATTGCACTCTTCACTGGTTCCGATGATGATTCTCCTGTTACTGGAGTAGAGTCTTGTTCATGTACTTTCTCATTTGGGAGGGGAACCTGTGTCACCGGAATTGGATCGGGGAACACAGTAGGCTCTTTGGCGGTCCATTGGTTGGCTTTGGTATACATTCGATGCTGTTCACGGATGCCAGGTTCAAACACCTCAGCTGCGGGTTGAAACTGCTTACCGGATCTTGTCTGGATCACTACTTCTTGCGATTCCACTGGGGAGATATAGACCATGTTGATCATCGGGTTTTGACGCTCTTTCTTTCGTTGGTCGTATTCGGCTGCATCCTTGTAGAATCTCCGGATGTGGCCAAGTTCACCGCAAAAGTGACATCAAGGTGGTGGCAGAGAAGTATTCTCCGCTGATGTACTGGCTTGCCATCGATTTGTATTGAAGTTGGTATTCCGCTGTCCCTGGTAATTTCGGTATCCTTGCTGTTGATTGTTTCGCATCTGCGGTGGTACATAGTGGATTGTGGTTTGATCTGGTTCTTGTATAATGGTGTTTACAGCTGCTCATCCCTACACTTTGGCATTATACGCACAATTTTCGGTTGAGTGTCCAGTGGTATTGCAGATGGCGCAATACATCTGATTAAGGGCACAGGTAGCATTGGTATGCCCTGGATTTTTACACTTGGTGCAATACATCTGTTTAGCCTGATCATCTATACCATGTTTACTGGCCTTCAGCCATTCCAAGTCTTCGGTGAATCCTCCAACCTTATACTCTAGTTGCAGGGCCATCGCGATAACAACATCTAGCGTCATAGCACCTACACAGCGGATGATCATGATTTGTCTTAGTTGTGGGGTCAAACCATTAATGAACCATTGGGTTATCACATCATCCGGTAAATTAGCATGTGTCGGAGGCAATTTTCTTAAATGAGTTCTAAATAATGTGGCATATTCCTGAACAGTCTGGTGCAGCTTCTATCGATTGTTTTGCAGATAGTCGAAGATTTTGGCAGGATTTTTCTTCAATCGGAACCGCTGTAAAAATGCATCTCTTACCACTTCATAGGTAACGAAATGATTGAAATCATACTCTGTTAACCATCTCACTGCTTCATTGACTAATGTAGACTGGAATACGATGGCCTTGCATGCCGGATTGGGTGGATGGTTCAGTACGGCATAACTTATCTCAAAGGTATACACGTGTGCATCAGGGTCGTCACCTGGAAATCCATCGAACTTTGTGTACGTCACCCCTGTTGGAACAGGTCGAAGTGGAAGTGGTTGTTGCTATTGCTACTGTTGCTGTTGCTGCTGTTATTGTCCACTCATGGTGCTAGTAGTGGTACCGTTGCTGTCTCCTGAGTTCTGAGGAAGTGTTTTCGGTCCTTCGGAATCTGTATGGTCAGACTGCTCACCTTCCGACTTGAAAATAACGTTCAATCTCTTACGGATCTCCAAATCGAAGAGCCTATCCTCAGCTTGGATATCCCAGGTAGGCAAATTTGCCCCGAACAGTGGTGTCCGAAATGAAGATTCACCAGGGAGTATCACACGTTTTTGCACCGAAAAACTATAAATTCCCTGCAACTGGGACCGAACTGTCGGAATTTGTCGAACTTTCCCAAAACAGGGTATTCTTTCATCGGCAATGATCTCTCTGGGTAACACCACTTTATCCTCGAAAAAGTTTGAATCCTGACCAGACGGTGTCGGGTCAACTGCGCAATGTGTCCCTGTACACTCCGAAGTTTCTATACCTTCTGTAGATTGTACCGAAATTACACCGGAATCTACCGGAATTTCCTCCTGTGTCACCGGAATTCTACCGGAATCGCTACTAACAGACTCTGTTCCTTCAACAACTGGACTTAACCGGTCTATGCTTCTGTCGACTAGGGGTGTCCCTAACAAATTTGGTACTGTCCAGGGATGCTGGTCTCTCCTGTACTTCGGATATGACTCGCCGGACCGAGTAACCGGCATATATCACATCTGCACCACTTGCGTACTACTCCACCTTACTGATTATTCACAGTTCTGTCTTTCCCACAGACGGCGCCAGTGTTAAAATGCACTTTTACATTACAGGCATTTTAAGTTCTTTCGGGTTCTTGGGAGTGGTAGGGGTCTAATAAATCAGAGGCCTTGTAACTTGATTTTCCCAATTAATTTATCCAAACCGCAATACGTTAACATTCAACACTCTGTTTAATCCGAATTACTGTCAAGACTCTGGTTAGTCTTCTCACAAATTTATTGTGCATACTAAAGTTAATACTATTCACAGTGCGTCACGTAGCAATTACTGTTTACCGTCGCACATACGAATATCGACAACAGAACCTTATGTGTTAATCACAAATTAATGAACTTAAACAAAGGTAAGGACGACAATACTCAGACTTCACGAACACTACACTACAACTTCTCCACAGATCGCAATTGCCCAGACAGACAGTCTGGCGATCCCGCTGGTCGTTATCGGAGCGTCACCGCAATGTCTTTTTATTAGTTGATAAGCCGATACATCTCTTCACACGACCTTTCGGTTCGTGCGGAATATGAAACCTTTCAGTTTGTGCGGGATAGGAAAATACAAGAACAATGAAAATACAAAATGCCAATCCGACGGCTTACATACCCTTCATTTGATGCCGTCTCTTTTTCATATGTATTGCATAACTTCTTCCAAAGCTCCTCTGTACTTTCACAGTCTAATGCTGTAAAGTAAACATTATCTGCCAGGTGCAATCAAATGGTAGACCTAGCCATTTCATCTAACTCATCCCAATGATCTTCTTCCATGTCAGCAGGCTTCTTTGAGATTCCATTTACTGGCGTCCATTGTCTCCTTTGAATCAGTACATCTTTAATCTGATTCTTCCATAGATGGAAAGCTCTCAAAATGAACTTTCCAAATCTAATGAGCTAGCTAGGAAGTGTAAAGCCCTTGAGAAACCATTGGTGGCACTTGATTGAGGGTTCAAGATACCAAACATGGGTGAGAACAAGGTTCAAGATTGAGGTTGAGAACAAGGGCCCAAGACACCAAGGTTGCGAACAAGAAGGTTCAAGAGACCAAGGTTGTGAACAAAGTTCAAGAAACTGTGCGAGGTTGAGGACATCAATTCAAGGGTACCTAGGGAGTTCAAGGGGCTGGTCATCGAGGCTAGAAGGATACAACAGTAGATCATTGAGGACAATGATTAACTAAGGGGGGAAGAATGTAATAAAGTGATAGGTAGGAGATGGTTGAACCACACCCTTGAGAGATAGGAGATGGTTGAACTACACCCTAAGAGGGAGGATTAGGAAGTAATCCTCAACCATGGCTTTTGGGGCAAGTGGTTAGCCCATCACATTCCTAACCAAGAGGTTGTGAGTTCAATTCCTTACATTGAAATGCAAGATTACGACGACCACGTGCTAGAGAGATGACTCTCCTCCCAACCAAATGCCTCTACATATAGTTCTCTCCAAGGGACTGCCTTCTTGGGCAGGTGGATACTAGCCAGCCATGTGTCGGCCATGTAACTGCATGTGCGCCAAGTGTCCCAGTCAACTCGAGTTAACTCAAGTGGATGCTTCTAGAAGGCTCTAGATCTGTTTGGGCAAAATACTCTCCCCATGTCCCCCATGGGGATTGAACCCAAGACCTCTTTCTTCACATCATTGAGACTCAACCACTAAGCTAAGTGGATCACTTGTTCACAAGAGCACAAGACCTTGTAGTAAGTCTAAACTCGAGATCTTTGGTCATACACACAGATGACCAAATGGTGTCCAATTCCAGATCCGTCTGAACCGGCCGGATCCCTAGATCATAGAATTACTTTATTACATTCTTCCCCCCTTGGAAAATATTTTTGTCCTCGAAAATAGAGCTATATATCTACTGTAGGAAACCCCCGAGCCTCATGTTCTAAAACTAGAAGAACATGTCTCATCTCTGTGGTGGCGTCCCTGCCCAAATGATTCAAAACACTATCGTGTTTTGCACTTTGATACACTAGTCAAAGTACAAATTAGTGGATGAATAATAAGCGTGGATCTAAAAACATCCCTAGCCAATTCATAGTTTCTTGATGTGTGATCTAGGCACAAACATGTGAATTGGATGGATTCAAATTACTAGTCCATCTATGGGCATAACTCGTGCATGGACTTAGTAGCAAAAGCGGGATACTTATCCCTCGTAAGACTTTGAGAACTCTTGATTCACTTAAATTTGATTTGGAGAACTTGAAGTTTGGTTGTCCCGAACATCTAACTTGGATGTTTGTGCAATGGTTTAATCTTATCCAATAGTTACTTGATTTTTTCACTCGACTAGAGGACTACTTTGTCCTAATGAGTTTAAAAATCCTATGTAAACTCTAGGAGAAAGTTTACCATTTTCTTTTGAGTCAACCATACTATAACTCGACCAATTCAAATTCAAATGAAAATTGTCCAACTTAGGACACTTTTCTCAAAGACTTGAGTGAAAAAGTTCTTGGGAATTATCAATCTGATGAGCAATTCCTAACTTCTCTCGTTCTAGAGTATACTGGTTTATTGCAAACTCAAATGAATAAGCTAATCTTGAACTTATCATCTTTTCGATGTTTGAAAAGGTTCTGGTACCAAACATCTATCTAGGATGTTTAATTTAGTTCTTGGGTTCTATCCAGCTAACCCTTGACTTTTGTGAAAAGAATCAGATACTATATCTGAGTCAAATACTAAAGATTCGGAAAGCAGAAAGAAAGAACTAAAACTCTGATCAATCAATTCAAACTTTGAAGATACGTAAACTTACTATGAGTCAAAGTCTAGATGACTCAGGACTTTAACTTCTCAAAGATCTATTTCAACAGGGTATTGAAGAATTTTTTAAGAAAAATAAGTTGGATTCTAAAAAAGATTCAAAGAAAATCGAAAACATCATCCAACCACAAGATACTAGTGTGGTAACCAACATCAGTGTGTCGACCCACTGAGGTTCTATTGATGAGTTTTGTATTCAAATAATGCTTCACTTGAGACTAAGTTCACGTCATATTCAGTCTTTCTGACTCCTTACTGTGAATGCAATTCTTGTGCATTTCTTTGAGTCAAAAGAGTGAATTTACCAAGTTACACTAGGAACTTGGTGCTTGACTTAATCAATCAAATCCTTGGTTGAAAAGATGAACTAAAAATCAAAGTCCAACTTTTTCAAAAATTTATGAAATATTTCCGAATCATCAATACTTTAGCTTGAAGTGTTTTAAGAAGAACTTGGAAGCTACTTACTTCATATCTTCTTACGAACTTGATCTTGAAGTATCTTGAGATCATACTTTTACCCTCCTTGAATTAAAACTTATCCTTGGAAGCTTTAATTTCCTTGAAGATCAGATCTAACTTCAAAAATCCATTCTAAGACTAAAAGATAATTATCATCGCACGGTCCGATGTCCCACACCATCTTTCCTACATCAATTTGAGTATAAAATCTGGCGTCCCATACCACCCTATTTTATATTCACATTAATGTGTGCGTGATATTTATCCTAAAGTATAAACATCTCTTGATAGTGTACCTTGTAACTTCAAGAATTTTGAAGTTTCAAGCATTACCTCCAACTTGATATTCTAGTTTTTTATTCCTTTACACGATCATTTCATGATCTCGTGTTTTTTCATAGGAAACTTGAAAACCTTTGACATAATATCAATTCTTCTTTACCAAGATTTTCAAAAGAAAAACCCAATATCATTCCAAGTTCTTGAATTTATCAAATTCAAGTCTAATTGGTTATACTTGACCAATTTGTAGTGACAAGAGCTTTTCACTTCTTGTTTTTAGATTCCTTTCTAAAAAAAGCTTTTAAGTAGCTACCTCAAGGACTTTATAGGAATCTCTTTACTGCTTAAGTCTAAGCATCCACTCATGCTTTTGGATTTCACCTTCAAGAATTCCCTTTAAGTATATGTAAATTTTTTACATTATACCTTCCACAGACTTAATTATCATTGACACGGTTGCAGACTACATACTTGGAATATCTACTCTGTTCAAACTTGGAACAGCTTACTATTTCGATTGCCTATACTTGGACAAACTTCACAGTAGTTCCAACCGCAATTCTTGGACTACCATGGCCAAGGTTAATTAATTCTTATCTTCATGCGATAGAATAAAGACTTGGTCTTTATCATTAAGTTCTCCTAAACTATTAAAAGCTTCTTTGCTTACCCGTGGGATTTTTAGAGATCTTTTCCTGAACTTCAGTCCAAGCATACACTAATGTAGACATATAGGTAGATAGGTAGGTACTTATGTAGGTACGTATGTAGATATACAGATAGGTATGTATGTATGCATGCATGCATTCATCTATATAGGTAGGTAGATAACTATGTAGACATGTATGTAGGTATGTGAAAAGCATACCTAAAAGTGAGATGAAGAGAAACATTAAAGGTAAGATAATTAGAAAGGTTGAAAACTCATTGTTGATGGTTGCTATAGAACACCTGTTGTTGCTCTTTCATAGATGCAATATTATTTATGTGAGAGTAAGGCTATTTTTCTTACCCCAATTTTTTTCTTGTCACTATAGTCATTGGTATACCCATCACATTTTTTTTTTCAAGGGTTACAAATGGATACAACAATAATCTTTCCTCCAAAGTAGAAAACATTAGATTCAATTTTCAATTGATTTTTTTATGTTTATAAAAAAAGGTCACCATAAAAAATGAGCTCTTTTGTTCAAATGTGCATGCGTGCATTAACATGTTGTATGTATGTATGCATGCATGTATGCATGTGCACGTGCACGCAAGTATGTATGTATGTTATGTATGTATGCATGCATGTATGCATGTATGTATGTATGTATGTATGTATGTATGTATGTAGCTAGGCATGTATATGTGTGTGTATGTATGTATGCATGTATGTATGCGTGCATGTATACATGTATTCATATATGCATGTATGTATGTATGCATTACAAGTATGTTTGCATGTATGTATTCATGTATGTACAATTGCGTATCGACTGGCTCGATATGCACTCATGTAGTGGGAGATAAAGGAGGTCCCCTTGGTGTGTGCATTTGTTCTTGGCTCGATATGCACTCATGTAGTGGGAGATAAAGGAGGTCCCCTTGGTGTGTGCATTTGTTCTTTCAATTTTCCAACTGAAAGTGAGAGTAGTAGTGAGATCAAACTCTCAAAATAGAAAAAAAGATATCTAGTAGGCACACAAGCACACAAAACAAAACACAACCGAGGTGTCATATTCATGAATATGGATTTGTAACTTGGTAGAAAAACAAAAGCTCTAATTGGACATATTCCTAACATCCTTTTGTGTTATCAATCTAATTCAACCATGTCACATGCATTCCTTGGAGACTTTATATGATGAACACAAATCTAAAGATATCATTTAGAGAGAAAGGCAATTGTTTTCCATATCAAATCCATGCATGCTATCTCAATGGCAAGCTTCTAGTTAACCATTAGACTTCCTAATATAACGCGTCTAGTGTGTTTGACCAAAGTTAAGTTAGGGTTTGTCCTTGCTTTCCATGCATGGGAGAAAAACTAGAATTTACCTTTTCAGTTCTCATTTTATCCCCCCCTGTATAGGAGGGAGATCTGGAAGCAACCATCGACATAGAAATAGGGAGGAAGACTATATTCAGACAACAGGGGGCAACCGTCGTTGCTTGTAGACGTATCGCATTACCATCTCTTGCGGCTAACCTTGTCGCAGGAAGCGTTGCGGAAATGTTTGGTACCTACTGTTGTTGACGACGACGTCATGTGGGTAACTCCACCCGTCGATCCTTCAATATCGCATTGCATGGAAGCCGTCTCTTCCGTTGTGCGGAAGTGAAGTACTGGGAATGCGTAGAGAGGCATACGAATGGAGTGTAATAGGGACGAGGCTCTTCGAGCCAAGGAAATCGCAGAAAAGAAGCTTGCTGTGCAGGACTATCATGGGGCCCTCAAGTTTCTTCAGAAAGCTCTACAACTTTTCCCTACCTTAGAGAATACTTCGCAAATTTCAGCAGTTCTCGATGTTCATATTTCTGCTCAAATAAAGATCAACGGATCTGAAATGGATTGGTACGGCATACTGCAAGTTGATCCTGCGGCAGAAGATGTTACTATAAAGAAACAATACAAGAAGCTCGCTCTTCTCTTGCATCCAGACAAGAACAAATACGCAGGTGCGGAGGCTGCTTTTAAGCTGATAGGTGAGGCACTTCAGATTTTGTCTGATAAGCAGCAGCGCATGTTGTATGATACTCGCAGGAAACCTAGTGCTAGGGGAGGTAATGTTACACAGAGAAATCAGAATAGGCAGGCCAGTAACAATATTTTCACAAATAGCCAGGTTCCCTCGTCACACACTTTTATAACCATTTGTCCTTCATGTCAAACGAGATATCAATATTACAGGGTTTATGAGAACCAGAATCTTCTTTGTCACCAGTGTCGAGTACCGTTTATTGCAAGAGAATATGTTGCGGCAAATGGGTCATTCAGTGCTTTTGGGTGGCAGCATTTTAATCAGGCTCAGCAAGGTTTCAATAGAAACACCTTTCAGTCATTTCCTCCAGCCACTAATTTCTCATCTGGAATGCCATTTATGACTGATCACCTTCATGGTGGTGTTTCAAAGAATGGAATCCCTCCTGCATTTACAAATATAAATCAGGCGAATCAAGTGCCTGCAGAAAGGGCTGATATGGAAGACATAGTTCAGGAGCTGAAGCGAAAGAAGAGAGATGAAGAGAAGGAGTTGCGAAGAATAGAGAAGGAGCAACAAAAGAAGGCGAAGGCAGATCTTCGGGCTCAGGAAGTATTAGATCGGGAATTCATGAGAAGACAAAGGCAGGAGGACAAGCTGTCAGGGAAAGGCAAAAAACGTCATTCTAGAAAGCACTCATCTGATAGTAGTGAGGATAATGATGACAAAAGCGATGAAATTGAAGCAGTGGAATATGTATCAGATGTCGAGACTTTGAACCATATTGCTAGTTCAAATGCAGCTCCTCGGAGGTCATCTCGTCCAAGGAGGAATGTGACATACAAAGTGGATGTTAGTGATGATGAGGATGCTTCTCGCTCAAATTTGGAGTCAATGGAAGATGCCAGGAAGACATCAATGGATACTACTGGGCACGTAAAGGTTTCTCAGGATAAGGAATCTTCTAGGAAGGAGAAGCTTGCAGAACTTGTGAAGCGCAGGATACGGGTGAATCTTGGGAAGTCTGATGGTAATATGGCAGAGAATGAGGGGAAAGGTGTACAGGTGAACAATTTGAACTTCAATGTGGCACATGATGCTCATGAATACAATCATCCAGAGAACCGTGCAGAATCACCAGCTATTAGTACACAAGTTGACCTGAATGGTGGCTCCATGCATGCAGAAGCTGAAAACAAAGTGCATGAGGTTGGAAATCAAGCAGAGGGTGAAAGTAAGGTACAAGTTGATAGAGAGAAGGAAGATATACAAGAAGAGGAAGATGAAGAAGAAGAACCAGAGGTGATTGCAGTACCTGACCCTGAATTTCATGATTTTGATGCAGCTAGACAGGAAAAGGATGTCGAAGCAGGCCAAATTTGGGCCTGTTATGATGATGTTGATGGTTTGCCTAGATTCTACTTTCGAGTGAAAGAAGTCCTGTCTAGGAATCCATTCAAGGTTCAAATAAGCTGGCTTGATCTATGGAACATGAGTAATGAACAATATGCTTTGAAGGATTTAGGATTTTGGCCAACTTGTGGAACTGGTTTCAAGTCAAAGGGAGGTCAAATCCTAGATTCTGTGAATACATTTTCACATATAGTGACATGGGAGAAAGCTCTCAAGGGACAGGTAATGATATATCCAAGAAAAGGGGATGTTTGGGCTCTTTACAGAAACTGGAAGGCTGGTCATTATTTTAGGCTGAAGGACTTGCAGCAATATGACATGGTAGAGGTATTGGCTGACTTCAGTAAACAGACAGGGGTAATAGTAGCTCGTCTGGAAAAGCTTCCAGAACATAAAACAGTGTTTAAGCGTACAAATGTCCACCTAGAAATTCTTCCATCTGAGCTCTGCAAATTCTCATACAGGGTACCTGCATACCTGCTGCGGGAAGATGAGTTGCCGGGCATGGAAGTAGGGTGCTTTGAGCTTGATCCAGCATCAGTTCCCTTGACAGATATATTCCCTAACTCTGGTTCATCGAAATCTCCCTAACTCTATGAATGGAGGTTGTAACATTGTGTGTAGATCTTTTCTCTGTGGATTATTTGCAAGATTCTTATTTGGTGAATATGGTATGCGAAGAGTTTTACAAGCCTGATCAGCTCAAGGCAGATGTCTGTTGACATAACAGAAAGTCAGTATAGGGTGGATGCTATGATTAAAAGTCTTCTTACTGTGCTTCAAATCCAATGCTCATGACAAATGAGCTGCCAAACTGGCTGCTTGATTTTGGTGCTGCAGTAGCCATTGCAAGGTTCATATTTACACAGTACAAAATTCTAGGTACCAATTATCCTGTTGTTCTTTCAGGTGGTTCAAGACTGCTCGCCGGTCTATTTTTACAGATCGTGCACAACCTGTAACAACTACAAGTGGACCGGCATCTTGCAGCCTTTTTTGTACATTAGGATGCTGATTCTGCCACATTATACGTTTAAACAGTTAACATCTTTGGCTGTGTCTGCTGACATTGTTGATCTCAATTCATTTGTGATCTGACTGCAGGACAGTCATTCATTCTGGGTAACGCAACATGGAATTGGGTAAATTTTATTGAAGAAATGATTGGTGAATATTTGATTTCATGTGTGTCCCTTCACCTCAGCTTCGTTGTGAGATTGGAGGGCCATTCTACCAGATATTACCTCCAGGAAATCAGTACGAAGATTTCTCCCTGCTACTGAAACACACAGAACCCCCACCCCCACAACTCCATATCTTCTCTTTTTTTGGTCCCTTTCTTTTGCATTACCCCTCTCCCACAGTTTTTCATGTCTTATGCACTGAGTTTAAACCTTATCTCAAAGGTTTAGGCCACTTTTTGAGTTTGTTCATGTTATTCGATGCAACTCAGGCATCATCTGAAAAATTCATGATGAATGCATGTTTCATGTTCCATTACAGCTAGGTTATCACACCTTGGAAAGGACTTTTGTAGGCTATTTCTAGGTTATTGTTTGCTTACAAGCATTTAGTTTCTGGTGCATTCAGATGTGATATGCTGTTTTCTATGACTAATGATGATCTGAAAGTCTTTTTGATTCTTTATGTATACATATAAATTATGTATGTATTCATGCATGTACATATATGTATGTATATATGTATGTATATATGTATGTATACGTAAGTATATGTATATGTATGTACATACATACATACCTGTTTAAGTGTATATGTATGTACATACATATATGTTTATGCACCTATTTAGGTATGTACATACGTATTTACTTGTGCGTATGTATATTTGTATGCACAAATGTATGTATGTATGTACACATATACATACATACACACATACATGCATACACAATTATACACTTACACATATACATGCACACACACACACACACATACACACACACACAAATACATACATGTACATATACATTTACATGTATACATAGTACAATAAAACTCGTTTTTAAAAAAAAAAAAAAAAAAAAAAAAAAAACGTTTAGGACGTTCCAAACGTCCTAATACGTTTTTTTTGTTTTGTTTTTTTTGTTTTTTGTTTTTTTTTTTCTATTTTTAAGATCAGCTTCAATTTTTGTTTTTGTTTCATGAACAGAATTATGAAAATGTATGGTTTTCTTTCTTTCTCTACCAAATTAAGAACCAAAAGTCCCTCCTATCTGGATAAGAAAAAAGTTCCTATTTTGATCTTAAAAGATATTTCATTTAGCAAGGAGTCAGGACATCATTTAATTGTTGACATTGTTTTTATCCATTCTGGAGCCTATCACTCTAAATGCATTGTCTTAAGAGTTTTAATGTGCTTTATGTGGGGTTTTAAGCTCATCAATCCTTTGTTTAAGATTTCATTCCCATTTTTTGTTTAATTTAACCAAATTCATTTTGGGCCTTCCTAACTCCAAATCATTGTAGTGGTAGTAGATTAAGGTTTTTTATGTGTTTTTAGCACTAGATATGTAAATGAGTGTTAGATATACATTATTCATGGATGAATATATATATATATATATATATATATATATATATATATATATATATATATATATATATATGTATATGTATATATATATATATATATATGTGTGTGTGTGTGTGTCTATATATATGTCTATATCTATATGTATGTATGTATCTATCGATTTATGTATGTATATATATATATATATATATATATATATATAGAGAGAGAGAGAGAGAGAGAGAGAGAGAGAGAGAGAGAGAGAGAGAGAGAGAGAGAGAGAGAGAGAGAGAGAGATGTAATATGTTTAATTGGATACAGCTCTTGCATCACCTGAGGAATTCATTGTGGATGGGTAATCGCACATCAGTCAGGATTTTTGTAGGGTTTTGCTAGGTCACAGTTTGTTTGTAAGTATTTATACATATACATATAGATATATTTATTTGTTTTTATATATATATATATATATATATATATATATATATATATATATATATATATATATATATATATATATATATATATATATATATATATATAGAGAGAGAGAGAGAGAGAGAGAGAGAGAGAGAGAGAGAGAGAGAGAGAGAGAGAGAGAGAGAGAGAGAGGTAATATGTTTAATTGGATACAGCTCTTGCATCACCTGAGGAATTCATTGTGGATGGGTAATCGCACATCAGTCAGGATTTTTGTAGGGTTTTGCTAGGTCACAGTTTGTTTGTAAGTATTTTGTTTGTGGTGCATTCGGATGTGATATGGTGTTATCTGTGACGGATGATGAACCGAATATCATTTAGAGGCTCTTTACATAAACAAATAATGTTATTATATGTTACGTATGTGTATGCGCGTACTTTTTTTTGTTTGAATGTGGTCTTGTAGCATTTGAGAACTTAACATATGCTTTGACCGATTTTTATTGAGTCTGGTTTTAAATCACTATTATGAGATTAAAACTACATTTCCATTTCCATTTTAAGTTCAATAACAGTTCACTTGACCTGATGATGGACCCAAATCACTTTTAGCTTGTCTCCATTGAAACATATCAAGCTCAGTGCACTAACACAAACATTTTGCTGAATATGATGTCATGCCAATTAAGAATACTGTATGAGAGTTGATTTATTTTGAATTTTATTTTGCAGGGTGTAGGCAGTATTTTGTTCGAACTCCATGCTGTTGAATTTTATGGATTAGTTTTCTTTGATTAATACGTTTGTATTTTGTTTTTCTGGTTGCAACATGACAGTTGCAATTCGTGCCTCTACAAAATTAGTATAGGTTTCTGTTTCCATTTTACCTTCTGTTTCTTTGTTCTAGTGTCATTTTTCATGTCAATGTGACTTGATCTTATTTCCAACCTTCAACCTAGTGATATTTCTGAAGCGCATGCTGCTGTTTTAAGATTATCATATTTCTTGAAGCGTTCATTTCAGGGTTCAAACTAGATCAGAGCTGTTAGCTGCAAGATAACTATATTTTGATCAACCATAATCAGTAAGTTTTTTTGAGCAATGCTAGTTTGCTCGAGGACTTGACATTGTTGTAATTTTAGCTTTAATCTGTTTCGTTTTGTTCATTTATGGTACTCGTTCTGCCAGCTATAGTCCTTTGATTATGTCTTGCATTCACAAGGATGGCGTATTTTAGTTTAGTGCTCCACATCTCGAGTGTTACATAATGGGCGGATTTTATTTCTAGTTCCAGTTTAGGTTTTCTTTCTTTTGCCTGATGTAGATCTGTGTGGTTTGTCCTTGTGAAAGTGTATTACAGCTTTTTATGAAATTCATGAACTGGAATCTTAATCTCTAGCGTGTCTACATTTGTACTCTTATTTCATCAATGATGTTATACATCCATGATTTTTTTTTGGAGCATTGATAATCTTTGTACAGGTATGCTTTTTGCATGTTCATCTTATCCTCAATTTATAAATACTAGGCTTTATCAAGCTTATATGAATCAGTTCTTTTCATAGAAATAGACAATTTTGTATGCTTTGTTGGAGCCATCCATTGTTATTATCTGGACCTCTACGTGATGGATGGAAGCCATTTAGTTTTTTTAGTATGTTCAAGGTTGTACGTTGATGGTTGTAAATGTGTAGTAAAAAACAGTGCCCTAATCAAATCATTTGCCCTCCCTTTATTCTTACTTATCTCTCTTTTTGATCTGTATTGAACAACGTAGAAGATGAATTATGTAGTTGGTCTCTAGGTCTTCACGCTTCCGCCCTTTTTCCCTCTCTCCTCCCCTTCCCCTTCTCTTCCCCTCCCTTCACCCTCTTCTCCCCCTCCCTTCACCCTCTTCTTCCCCCCCTCCCCCCTCTTCTCCCCCCTTCCCCTCCTTTCTCCCCACCCCCTCCCCTCCTATGTATTTACAGCACACATGGAGCTTGCATTTTTTTTCTTCTCCTGATGCTGGGGATGTGCACCGTCATGATCGTATGTAGTCTCATATGTCAATTTGACTTCCAACAGAAGTGAACCTCTTTCTCCTCCAACTTCATTCACCCCTATGTGTATATAAATATTCTGATAGAACTTGAAGAACCACAGGAGAGCTTATTAGAAGCATTCTTTGATATAGGATTTACTTTTGTGAGGGACCTACTCTACCCCCATATGATATTCAATGCCAATGGGCTGAATGAAAGATGAACTTAGAGGTATGCCAGAATGGTAAACTGTACATTGGAAGTGAATGCAAGGCTGCTGCACCTCAAAAGTTGTCTTGCATTTTATGGAGTTACTCAAACCTAGTATGTAGTGACCTCCCATACATTTATTTTGGGCAAGGTGTGGTATGTATTCTATATCTTACTGTTCTGTGCCTTAGAATGGCGAGCAAGATGTTTGATGAATCAAAGAACCTTTAAAGGAAAGAATTCATACACCTGGGAAATAATGTTGGGCAACATGTTTGCTTTTGGGTGTTTTTTTTTCAAAAAACAGTGCAGATGGCCAATCATGGTGAAAAAAATTAACTACTGGGAAAAGAAATCAAATTATTGATCAAAATGAAATGTATTCTTGTGATGGCTTTGATGATGGTCATATGGGACGTACTCTTATTTGAATAGTAGTAATCTGCATGTCATGGGCATTCTTAATAAGGTAGCATATGAATGTATGCTTGTATGGAGTTACATTCTGGACTGTATGCAAACAATTACTTTTTATTGGTAGTGTCTCTTTTTTTAAGTATCGACATGCTGGTATAAGAGAGAGAAGATTTCTATAGGTGTACCAGAGCTCTGAAAAGAATACTTGCTCATTTTATCTTGCAACTTATCAATATATTGAACTGTATGCTGTAGGTCAAGACTGATAACAGCAAGGTACCTTGTTTGTTGGTAGTTGAGAACAAGTTGGATGGTTCCAACTATCCATTATGGGCATATATAATGTATAATGTGTTGGTAGCAAAAGCTTATGGAACATTGATTAAGGTGTTGAAATATGTCTGAACTGCAACTACGAGGCTGATGCAAGTAATGTTGGGAATGCTGTGGGTTGTAGGTTTTGATAAAGTTTTTGTTGTGATCCTATCAGGTGCACCATTAACATCGATAGCCATTGCAAAATAACTTTTACTGGATGGCAAAGATGCAAAGGAACGAGCTTTACTTGCTTTGTTTGTTAAGTGTGCCATTGTCCCAAATATATACTCATGCAAATCAACCAAGGATACTTGGACACTTATGGCAAATCTCATGTTACTCTGAAAAATAGTTGTAGAGTGAACACATTAGTAAAAGTGATCCGATGGATTTCTTTTGACAAAGCTCAAGGATTTGAAAGATTATGATTGCAGCAAGTAATTTTTTTATTTTATCGAGCTCAGTCGTATAGATTGTGCTTAAAGGGGTGTCTGATTTCGATCGAAGTTTTGCTTTTACCCTTTGCTTGATGATGAAGGGCGTTCCCAATACCTTGACATTTGAAGAGCTTGCTTTCACACTTTTACAAGAGGATAGTATGTTGGAGATTAAACCCTCATTGCTATTTAGAGGTATAAGGGTGAAGCTTGCTTTTCCTCTAATAATGAAGAAGTTGCCAATGCTACATAATCAAAGATTGAAGGTAAGAACGAGAAAATATAAATGAAACGGAAATGGTTCTACAAATATTGTAAAGTTAGTTTTCATGTTATCAAGAAATGTCATAAACTAGTCTTTAAGTTTAAAGAGAGAAGAAAGTAGTTGGAAATTGGAATGGTTGTTGTAGATGTCTTTCCTTGAAGATTAATTATTCTAATCTTCTGGGAAATGGACGATGAGCTTTTATTGCATAATTTAGCTATGATCCATCATCTCATAATCATTGTATGTCGATAGCCATTTGGAGTGGTGCTATTGAACATGCTACCCCTCAATAAAATTTCTTCACTTCACTTGAGCTTGCTCCCAACAGAAATGCTATCACATGCGTACACAAATCGTCCTATTCTATTACCAATTGTTCTTATAGTCGTTAATGGTAGTACACTCATATTACGAATTGCTTTATATGTTTTAGGACTAAGAAAATTGTTGTTATTTGAGTTGATATTCATCAAGATTGGCTTTAGTGAAATATGTTAATGATACGTGCACAATTAATGATCTATTAGATGGCAACAAAAATAAATGTTCATGATATGTGATGTGATAAGCCTATATAAGCTTACAAATTATGGAAAATCTATGGATGATTTAGTGTGTGTAATTCAAGTTTTACTTACCATTTTTAGGCGCACTTAGGCATTCAAATGGTGGCCATCTAAAATTTGCTATTCATTACCTTAGTAAATATTTGATATGGTATCCTTTGCCAAAACTTGTGATTAATGATATGCATTGCTCTTGGCAAATATCATTATTTGGTAATTATCTATACCTTGTGCACATGCATGGGTATATCCAATCAAAACAAAGTTTGATTATTTTTGTGTCTTAAACATTTTTTGTATGGTTGAAAATTGAGGAGCATGTAAAATGGACACCCTTTGTTTTGATTCACTCATACGTGTCTTGAAACTTTAATGCATTTTCAGTGAAGTAAGGGATAAAATACCAATGTACACTGCCTTACACATCTCAACAAAATGTCAATGTTGAGAGAGAATAGGCCTCTTACGGTAATGGTAAGATGCATGGCTGAGAGTCAAATCTTATCTCATAGTTTTTGGCTTGTGATTATTGTGTATGCTATACATGTACTTAACATGTGTCCCATTAAGGCATTATAGTTGATTCGTGACGAGGCTTAACATGGGTGTCAATCATATGCTATTTGTTTGTGTTTTTTGTTTGTTTATCACATGGTTCAATGCATAATAAAAGAGAAAAAAATGGATGATTAGTTAGTGAAATATATGTATGTGGGGTATAGTTTTGGAAGAAAGGATCATCTCTATCATTTATTAACTAAACACATTTTGGTTAAGTTGAGATGTATTTTTTATGGGAGATGTACTTTAACCTCTAGTTTCAGGTGTAGAGGAGACGATGAGCTCAAATGATGTTCTTGATATATTGTTCTCTCTTTTTAATGACATCTAATCAAATGTAGCTGCTACCATTGAGGTAATTTATCAACCTACATAGGTTTTCAGTGAGGACATGGATCATTCTATAGTTGGTGTATACATACATGCTATATTTGTTGATGCTACATTTGTTGATGAGAGAGTAGATATTGACAGGCAGGAGATGGTTGAGCCACACCCTAAGAGGGAGGACTAGGAGGTAATCCTCAACCATGGAGTCTGGGGCAAGTGGTTAGCCCATCATTCTCCTACCTCGTAGGTCATGATTTCAATTCCCATAGTTGGTATCAGAGCCTAAGAACTAGGCTTGGACAAGGTAGATGCACAGCACGTTGCAGGCTACATCCCATTAGGGTACATTGAATTAGGGTACATCTAGACAAGGGTACAACATTTTAGGGTACATTCTATTGACATATGCCTAGCATGGGTGAGAACGAAGGTTCAAGATACCAAGGTTGAGAACAAGGGCTCAAGACACCAGGTTGCGAATAAGGAAAGTCCCCAAGTGAGTGGCTAGGAAAGCGAAAGAGGCAAGGTTCAAGACGCCAAGGTTGAGAGCAAGCATTCAAGAGACCAAGATTGAGAACAAGAAGGTTCAAGAGACTGTTCAAAGGGAGATCAAGGGATGATCATTGAGGACAATGATCTGTACAAGGGGAAGAGAGTGTTAGACTTATGAAATGAGAGACAGGAGATGATTCAACCACACCGTAAGAGGGAGGATTAGGAAATAATCTTCAACCATGGCTTTTGGGGCAAGTGATCATCCCATCATACTCCTAGCTAGTAGATCATGAGTTCAATTCCCACATTTTGCTTTTCGTATTCACTCAAGTTTTCATGTTTCCGCTTTTGCATACAGTTTTTATACAATGGACATCTTGAATCTTTGTGATGACAATGTGGTTGTATTTGTTGATGAAGCACAATAGTTAGAAGATTGGATTGTTACCATGCAATAAAAATTTGATGCTATTATGATGAATGATACTTGATCTTTACATGATTCGCCTCATGAAAAGAAAGCTATTGGCAATAAATGCTTCTATAAATTAAAGCATGAGCTTGATGGAATAACTGATCACTAGAAAAGGCTATACTTGTAGCAAAAAGATATGCTCAAAGAGAAGGACATTGAATTTGATGAGACCTTTGCTCCTACTATGTATCATATGACAATCCTCGTGCACTTTGAACTCACAATGGTTGGAATCTACATCAATTGAAATAAAAAGTACATTATTGAATGAAGGGTTACACAAAGGAATCTATCTATTTCAGCTTGATTGTTTTGTGTAAAAAGGGTAGGAAAGTAAAATGTGACAACTAAAGAAAGCATTATGTGGCTTGAAATAAACACCATATGCTTCGTATGAATAAATATATAGATGATGCATTTTATATTATTGTAGGTTATTTTGATGATAAGTTCATTGTTCTTAATGGGATGTAAATTGTTGAATTTAAGGTCAATTCGCATGCCTCTTTTGAATTGTTAGATTCGAAGTTTTTGCATGATTGTTTAGGCATTCATACGTTAAAAAGGATCTTTTTAAAAAGTAGTGTTTGAGTTATGGGAGTAGGAATGCTCATAAACAATATGAGGCACAATAAGCACAACTTAGGAGCACAATACACAATGTAATACCAATTACAGAGTATATAAAGATAAGTAATTTGTTAGGGTTACATGCATATATACAACCCAAGGTTAAAAAACTATAAAGAGGGAAAAAGTACCCTTGTCGTCCTTAATGTTTTCACACACATCACTATTGATATGTAGTAATGATTTCCCCTATGAGTGATGCAATGAACAAGGAGTTTATACTCATGTTTAAAGAAGTGCCAACCAATGTGGACTAAGATCCATCCACAAAAGGGAGTAAACACAAAGCTTTATTAAGAGTTTCAAATTTCTCATGAGGCAGAGTCTTTGGGAACATTTTTGCAATATTAACTTAAGCGGGCATGAAAGCCAAAATGATCTCTCCAACAATGAGTCTCTTCCTAACAAAAACAAACCAAGCTTTGAGTTTGAGATAAGTAGCAGAACCTATGCTTAACTACATTCCAATGCTTGAAACTTGGGTTGCATGTAAGTTTGCTCATTTGAGAGAGAACAATTTGAATATTAAGCCTAGTGATGCATACATAAAAAAACATCTAACAACTTTTTGATAGAGATCAATATTGAATGCATCTTCAATATTATGAAGAATCCATCATAAAGGTGTTTCCGTGGGAGTTGCAATGGATTTATGCTCTTTAAGGCTAAAACACTTTATTAAAGTATCAATGTATTTTATTTGACACAACAAAATTTTCTCAATCATCTTTCATAAATTGAATGCCCAAATAATGATGCAAATGTCTCAAATATGACATTTCAAAAGAGGCATGCAAACCAACATTAATCTAAAAACTATGCATCTCATTAGGACTAATGAGGATCATATTATCAACATAAAACATCAATGATTAGAAGTGCATCATTTACATGCCTTATATATGTGGTGCTTTTAGTATTATCTTGAGATCAAATGTGCTCATTAGTAGGCATACATTTTTTCATACCAAACACATGGTGTTTGCTTTAATCCAACAATGCCTTCAACATGCATTATTTTTTTCATTCCCTTTTCGCACAAAACCATGGGGTTGTCATTAAAAAAATATAGAAGTGATGTACATTCCAAACATTGTGAGGAACAAGTGCACAAATGCTAGAAACAATTTTCATATAGCATGTAGGAGCAAAGGTCACATCAAAATCAATTTTTTTAAATCAACTCTTTTGAGCATAATCTTTACTGACAAGCCTAATGTTCAACATTGTCATCAAGTTTGCATTTCAACTTTTAAACTCATCTAGTGCTAATAACATTTTGCTAGGAGGAAAATCTCATAAAAACCAAGTACCATTCTTCACAACGTCATTGAATTGTGATTGCATAATAACCATCTAATTTCTTGATTCTTTTCTTCATCAAAGGAAACATGTTGATTCTCATCACAGAGAATGTAGAATAAATTTTGATTTGTATACATTGTGTACATATTTGAACTTCCATTTTGTTATTAGTTTGTATAGGACTTTTAGATTAGGTGAAAAATGGTTGGAAAAAAATGATCGATCAATGGTCAAATATTTATTTACAACATCTTGTATTTTTATCCATATATAATATTCCATCAACAACTTTCTATATCCCATGGAAAAGTCAAATCCTAATTCTTAGTCAAATTCAACAACCAAACCAAAGGTAGAAAATAATTTATAAAAATCAAATAAAAAATATCTATTGAATCAAAAGAAACTACTTGGAAATCTTAAAAGTTATGGTGAAAATTATGAGAACCCTAAAATTAGATAATTTAGATTGTTGCTATTGTTAAAGCTTCTTAGTGCTTTATTTGGGTTTCTATTTTAATACTATATGAAGGTAGTCCTTGAGCACTCTCAGACAATCAACTTACAAGTTCACTTGAGTGCGTAATCTTGGCAAGATTGAGTGCAACTTTGGAGGGCTTCTACCTCATCCTTGGAGTGTGTGTGCATGCTCTCTCTTACACTCTTGGAAGAGTCTTGGAGTTTATGAGTTAGGATCTATATAAGCTTCTTCATCCTTAGCATCTCCATCAACATCCTTGGAAGGCTCTCTTTGACTAGTATGAGTTGTGTGAGTATAGTGTCTTAGATTTTACTTTTTTTTTGTACATACATACTTATGTAGTTTTTATTAATCATAGTCATGAAAATATTTTTGACATATCTCCCTTGTGCATATGTGCTCTCTTGATATGCATACTTGTATATATCTTACATCTTGGGCTAACAATTTGGTATTAAAACATGATAGCACATATGTCAAGAGCATTGTTATAGTGTCAAATTGAAGCTCTTGGCCCTCTGCTATCTCTTTCCTGATTCCTACAATACTATCTGACTTGTTAGCAAGCTACTCAACCTTTCATCAATCTTGATCAAAATTAGTCAACTCTATCCAATAAAGTCAAGCTTGCAAATTAGAGGTCAAAATTAGTTAAATAAAGTAATTCGTTCAAAGAGGAAGGCACAATGTTTGTTTTTATTTAATTTCTTGATTAATTTTAGAGATTAGAGTTGTTTTTGGACTCCTTAGTACTTGCTATACATATGTGCTAATGCATGATAATTAAGTCTAGATAGTTCTCACATGTCTTACGAGTGCAGTCAAGTGGTAGGTTGACTCACGCTAAATTTTCAAACTGAGAGTATGACCCGACCAAGTGCATAGAAGCGTGTGCTTTACAAGATGGTTAATGCATATAAAGGTCAAGTAAGCATACAAGGATGGTATCACCTCACACTAGCACCCTTTACACTCAGGTATGCTTGATGATCCAAGTTGCAACAGTAGACACAAAATCGACATTTTCTCCTACCTCCAAAGTCCAAACATGATCAATAGCAAGTTCATTTCAAAGCTCTCGACGAGACGCATTAACACGACTGCTACTACGTGAAGTTATGGCCAAAAAACCAAGTGTTGAGAAATCTACACCTTATGAATCCCTACACTTCATACATGCATGAAAACAATGAAAAAAGGTGGGGAAGGGGTAGGCCACACATCCAAGCACACATTTTACACCATAGACATGCACATAAGCTCACGAAGAAAGAGATAAGCAGACAAGAAGACTGAGTTATGAGTAGTCTCTAATCAAAGTGGAAAAAAGTCTTTACAAAAGAGTCACAAAGTGACTTATATACATGTTCCCTCATTTTGGTCCTTTCACATAAATGGAATGGCACTTTGGGAAATTTCCAAATAAACTATCATTTTACAAAGATATGACACATGTTGTAGGAATTATGCATCTAGATGTCTCCTCTAATGCATTTACAAGGTTTACAACACCTCCATTAGCTTTGCTTTGAAAAGAAATAAGTATTTCTTGGAAAAAATTATGTGCCTCTGGTCCTTTTTTTGTGCTTCTCTTTTTTCCCTTCAACCCTTCTTTCCTTTTTCCTCTTTGGCATTCTAAGTGTCTGCAATACTCCCCCTCTTAGTCTCTGTTGTCCTTGAAGGGCTTCATTTGGGTTTTCTTGATACACCACTAAGGGAAGTAGTCTGATGACCTTGTCGAGAAAGGGCATTCTTCACCACTATTTGATATTTCAAAAGCCTCTCTTTGTACTTCTGATCTTCGATCACAATGACTTGCATCATTGTTCTTGGACATCCAATGGTTCTCAAATCTCTCTCTTTCCTTGTATACATCTTTTCGCATGATGCATGCCCCTATGGGGCTTGGGGTAGTGGGTATTTGCCTCTCTATGCCTAATGAGTCTTTCCTTTCTTTTTTTTGGTCTTCTTCCTTTCTTTTCTTACTGCATTCCTCTTCCACATGTCCTTCCTCCTGAACTCTTTCGTCTTCAACAGGATTGGGTTGGCCATACACATAGGTATAGTATGAAAGATAATTTTTTTTTTTAGTATTTTAATATTTTCTCCTCTCTAATACCGTTTGTTGGAGTTCGAGGTCTACAAAAGCACACAAAAAATACAAGGAAGAAGAAGAACAAGCTTGGAGCACAACACAATACAGAATGTATTAGCCAGTGAATCTGCAAAGATAAGTGACATGTTAGGGTTATAGATGTATATACATGCTCGGAGAAAAAACCTCCTAAAGAGGGGAAAAGTACCTCGATGGTCCTAAGTGTGTTCACACACATCATTACCAAAATATATCAACAAATCCCCTTGGGAGTGATGCAGTGCACAAGGAGCTGAAATTCATGTATGAGAAGTGCCAAGCTATTTGGAAAGAAATCAATCCACAATAGAAAGTAAGCCCAAAGCTTTGCAAAAAGCTTCAAACTTCTCCCTAGGCAGAGCCTTTATGAAAACGTCTGCAAAAGCCAAACTAATCTCTCCAACAAAGAATCTCTCCTTGACATAATGACAATGCACCTCAATGTGCTTTGTGCAAGCATGGAAGATATGGTTCCTTGCAATTGCTAATATGCTCTGGTTGTCAGTGAAGATGGTGGTGGTAGAAGACTGATCAACACCCAAATCAGCCAAAAGACATGTGAGCCACACACACACACTCACCAATCCGTGTGAAATCTGCCCTATATTAAACCCAAAAATTAGAAGTGGCCATAGTAGGTTGCTTCTTGCTCAACCAAGATATGCATGAGTTGCCAAGGATGAAGCAAAATCCACTAGTGGACATATGAGTGTCATAGCAAGTAGCCTAGTTCGAGTTAAAAAAAGCATGTAAATATGGTAGTAATGATTCTCCTTTGGGATAAAACAATCCAAGTAGCGGGTACACTCAAGTAGTCAAAGATGCACTTAACCACCTGCTAATGCTTGACACCTAGACAATGCATAGATTTGCTCATCTGAGAGACAACAAACTGAATATCTCTACATTATGCATAATTAAATAAAGCATCCAATAGCTAGGGGATAGAGAACAACATCAAATGCATCTCCAACATCATGAATACTCAATCATAAACTTGTTTCCATATGAGTGACAATAGGTTTTCAATCTTCAAGGGAAAAAAACTACAATAATGTGTGAATATATTTTATTCAACAAAAAGTTATTCCTCCATCAACTTGCATAAACGAAATGCCCAAATAATGATGTAAATGTTACGAATATAATATCTCAATAGATGCATGAAAATCAGCCTTAAAATTAGCAGTATGATTCTCATTAGGACTAATGAACAATATATCATCAACATATACAACATGTCATCAACATGTACTTGTCATCACGATATACAACAATGATCAAAAGTACATCATCTGCACACTTCACATATAAGGTGCTCTCACTTGGAATTTTCTCAAATCCATGCATAATCAAGTAGGCATGTAACTTTCCATAACAAGCATGTGGTGCTTGCTTCAAACCATATATGCCTTTTTTTTGTCTTCATGCCCTTTTTCCATAAAACCATGGGGCTAAAATACATACACTATTTCATGTAAGTCACCATTCAAAAATGCAATTTTAATGTCCACCTTATGTACATTCCAAACATGATGGGCTTCAAGTGCACAAATGCTATGAACATTGGACATTCGGTATGTGGGAGCAAAGGTCTCATCAAAATCAGTGCCTCTCGTGAAACATATGAGAATTACAACTCATATATAAACTATTTTACATTCTTTTTGCTAAAGAAATCTTTC